>JAODUO010002193.1:0-30000 GCA_025642075.2 Ridgeia piscesae
TTACTACCTATGCTACCATGACAATAAGTTTAGTCTGTACTGGTACCGTTCCCTAGCGGAAACGTTGGACACTACCTATATAAACAAACAAGGGTTTCCTACTAAAACGCTTGTTTATTTTTAATAACAATGATACCTATTCACAGTTTTATCTTACATATGTAGTTGTTACTCTTATTGCTTTATCTCTTATATACTATATCAAATAAAGAGATTTGCTCAATCTTGTTTACAATTTGTCGAAGCCTAGATTACCCTTTTATCACCCACTATACTAATCTGTTCAAAAATACTGTTAACTAACAAACTTTAACCAAAACTACTACTCAATATATGTCCAGTACCACTTTATGAATAACCTTAACAGAAGAATAATACTTATCAATCAATATTTCCGCTTGTTTTTCAAATTTTATACACCACCAATTTCAAACCTCTACATCCACCAATTTTCCCGCCAAATTTCGATTTGGCGGGAATCATCAAATACAAATACCATCGGTAGACAGGGAACGTAAGTATTGCTTAGACAAACATTAAGGTTCCCAAGGATAATTTAGGTAACTTGATAACACTTTGGACATCATATATACCATTCGGGTTATCATAAAACAGTTTGTTAACCAAACCAAACGTTCGGGACAGCGCAACGTTCCACTGGACAAGAAAGTTTGATACAAAACTAAGTACACCAAAAGCTAGTGCTAATGTTAGTTGATTCGGTGTCCGCCACTGTGACGCCACTATTATGCCATGACACCGGTCCTGACGCAGACGTCTGTAAGATCCAAAATATAGATCTACTAGGATCCAGGGAGTAATTGGGGAAGCGGGTGTAATTGGATGTTTGGGAGTCTCATGTCAGGTTTTAGGTGATCCTCAAGTACATTTCGAGGTTTTTTGTTCCCTTTCCTCCCTCAGACTGTCGTTGTTACAACCGAAAATATAATAATCGTCGACTCACTGTGTTGATAACAGAATTGTCCACACCGTGCGTCTTGACCATAAGTCTGCATAGGACAATTGAATTCCGGGTTAGTCCAAAACGATATCACACACTGTGTTCAGCGCACGTAGAAATGGCATGAACGGCAATGGCGCGCGGTAACAGTTACGTCACTTCCGGTAGGACGTAGTTACTGGCCGGTTCCATAGCGCGCTGTATGTAGAATGCACGGCGCTTTGAAACATGGCCGACTCGAGAGTTACCATCCTCTTGCAATCTAGTTTCGCTTAACCGAATGTCGGTCGGCTGCATAACTACGCCGAGACGATGAGCTTAAAAGTGCTGTCACCTCACGGAGCCTGGGTAACCGAGGCTACATGCAACCTAGCCTCGGTTATCCAGACGCCGTGCGGTGGCAGCACGTTTTAGTTCCTGGGTAAATCCGCCCTGCCAACGTTACCGCCAAGGTGACCTTATCCCATAATAGGGTAGAGACGCTGATTGGCTGTCAGGCCTACTTTGAAATAACAAATTAAATAAGGATTACATTTTATAAGATAATACTGTATTATAAAAAAAACTATTCACAATTAAAATCATACCTGAATATGCCGACGCAAAATAAACAGAAATGAAAATTTTTCGTTGTTAATTTTTATCTCATTTTTTCTATTTTGTGTGATATATATATATATATATATATATATATATATATATATATATATATATATATATAATTATATATGTTATGATCTAGTTTCGTTATCACCACTATACGCACGGGCGTCGATCGGTGGGGGATGGGGGACGCGTCCCCCCACTTTTCAGCGTGGGGGGAGAGCATAGGAATTGTCCCCCCACTTTTCAGTTCAGAAAAATTGCGGGGCATGTAGCCTGACTCACCACTCCTCTCTCTTAAAAGCCGCTACATAGGACTAGTAGCTAGACAATAAACTCGCGATATGAAGTTCCACCCACCCATTAGAAAATCGACTGGCCACAGCGCGCAACTTGATCTTGCTTCAGTAAATAATCATCATTCCGGTGTAGCACTTTCATCTTTCCGGCATTATAAACGTTCCGATTGACATTTCTGCGCATGCGCGATAAATGTAAAATCATTAATGTGCAGCGAAAGGAAAATGCATTTATGGTATACATATTACGGGTTGTTCGTTAGGATATACATAAAGTTATTTGTAGAAAATTAACACGAGGCAAACAAGTTTTGAAGCATGTTTTGATAGCAAACGTGACTATAGTGCGCCATAATCCGTGACGGTGATTTAAACAAACGTAAGACGTTATTGTATTGAACGACATTTTAAGCAACTCTTCACAGGAATCATCACAGGAGAGTTGACGAACAGCCCGTGGCATTCATACCAAAAATGCTTTGTCGTTTCGCTGCACATTTTATATTTATCGCGCATGCGCAGAAAGTTTATAACGACCGGGAAAATGTAAGCGCGACACCGGGCTGAGCCGCTGCCGTGCTCTATCAGTTTGCATCCTTGTGTTGATATTATTAATAGGTTCTAACCATCAAGCACATTATAAATTATGAAATTTGTGTTTCAAATTCACCCCTTGCCCGCTTGATGCTTATCGCCTACGACCGAAGCGGCGGATCCCTGCACTTTGTGTAACTTATTCCTGTATGAGTGATGACAAATTAATTTGCCAAAATGTAGGATTGGGAAGTTCTACACAGCATGGGCGTCGATCGGTGGGGGATGAGGGGACCACGTCCCCCATTTTTCAGCCTGAGGGGACAGCATAGGAAATATCCCCCCACTTTTTCAGTTCATAAAAACAAATTGACAGGCATATAGCGAGGTTGATCACTCCCCTCTCTTAAACACCCTACATCGATCTAGTAGTAAAATTAATATACGAGTTCGGATATAAACTTCCGACTACCCAGTGGAAAATTATTAGATAAATTACTTGGTTGGCCGCAACTAGATCTTAGTTCAGTAAATATTCAGCATGCCGGGCTCTGTCAATTTGCACCTTTGTGTTGATATATTAATAGGCACTAGCCATCAAGCGCATTATAGATGATTAATTTTTGTTTGCCCCTGTCACCCCTTGGATTGCAGCCTGGTCGCCCTGGTGGATACTTATATCGCCTACGGCGGAACCAGCGGATTCCTGCACTTTGTGTAATTTGATCCCATTTGAGTGATGACAAATTTCTTTGCCAAATGGTGGGATTGGGAAGTCCTACCCAGGCACCCGTGTAACATTTGTATCTTGTCGACACGGACCATAGATATAAATAGAACACACTAGTAGAACTATAGGGGAAAAATTAATGCAATGGACTTAGTGCCACGGACATATATGCACATAAGTCCTTGTTGTCACTCTATGAATCAGGCAAGCAGTTATGGGTCCAAAGTCTAGCCTCAAAATTTTCAAGGATTGAGCCATGTCCCCTCTTCAAATATATGTAGCCAACATAACTATTTTAAATAGCATAACATAAAGGCCTTTGTTTATTTTAGAATTAGCACCATATATATATATATACATATATATATATATATATATATATAATATTTAATATATATATATATATATATATATATATATATATATATAATAAATATATATAATAAAAATATACATAAAATACATACATATATATATATATATATATATATAATATATATATATATATATATATATTGGTCCCCCGCCCCCCCCCCCACTTTTAAAACCGGATCGACGCCCCTGACTATACGTACATTATAAACATTAATTATCAGTATACACGTAATTTAATCCAAAACAGTGATGCCGTCTGACGGGTTCGAGCTCGACCCCATATAAGCATTACATAAGCAAAGCATTTTGTCCCCAGACTATCTTCACGGCGAAGTTACGCAGCCGAGCGACACTCGGTTAAGCGAGACTATGTACAATCACTCATAACAAAGTTAGCACAATATATGTGAAACTGACGAATATATATATATATATATATATATATATATATATATATATATACAAAATCAACAGGTGCCACAATTTATTGACAATGAAAATAACATTAGAGCAACCAGAACACCAAGCAAACTAACATGATACAACATTTATATAATACAAATGATATTTCATACAATGAAAACACCACACATTATAAATATACCCAACAATTCATGTTTAACAGTAACTGATGTAGGATCATTCTAGAACATTTCGAGTAGCATGCCCAGTTGTCCACTGTCAGAACTAAAAAAAGTTCCAATGATTTTATAAAAAAAAAACACAACATGTATTCTACAATGATAATGGAATGAGTAATTTTGAGTTACCTCCATTTTCATATGTCACCTGTCAATACAGTTCTTATATAGTGCAGTATCCAATCCTCAAACATGGTATTTAAATACTTTTTAAGTATCTGTTATTGATGTTTAGGAATAAAAAGTATTTGGATCCCTCAAGAGTATTTGTATTTAAATAAATGTCAATGTATTTGACCCAATGTCTGCTTAGCATTGTCCTTGTCAAAGTGGTTTATACTTTACTCCCTGGCAGATCTACTTAATTAAACACCATCTCATGACAGTGGGAAGCATCCAGCCAAGCTGTAATTAATTAATCTAAACGGTTTGAGTACAAATATCCACCATTGTCTATAGCTAGTTACTTGTTTACACAGCTGAGTGAATTGGAGCAATGACGGGTGAACAGACTTGCCCAAGGTTCGACACAGCACCAAATGGTTTCGTTCTCGTAGTTGAGAGTCTGAAGCCGAGCCCAAAGCTTTAAACCACTGCGCCACTATACATAGTTGATATATTTATTTAGGCCTTATTTTATTTCAGATGTCCAAGTCGGCCATATACAGAGAGTTTTACCTGGTGGATCCATGGCAGGCTTGGTCGAAGGGTACAGAGAGTCATACCAGTGTATACCAGCCATAAGATGGAACTTCTGTGCTCTCAGCGGAGAACAAGATATGGGATAACACTCAGCACTTGTTGACTGCTGCCCTTACAAATTATCAGTTGATTTGTAAATAAGCAGTTGGATTAATTATGAACAAATCAACTGACTCTTGACACCAGCAGATCTTGTTTCATTAGCTTGGGCATATCTGTCCCAAGGACTGCAATTCCGACATGGACAGTCATTGTGGGCAGCGGCCAGAGTTCTGACAAAGATGTAATTCACCATTCACTCTTTCTGTCTGCCATGGGCTGGTGGATCTGCAGGTAAACATACAGCTGTAGTGTCTTCTGCAGCTCCAATTGCTTGCGTCTTGACCAGAAAACAGCCATGTTGTCAGGGTTCGCTAGGACATGGCCGGACGTTCTTGCTAGAGCCATGGTTCCATCCCTATAAATAAACAGGACATGCTGTAGTGCTAAATATTGACTGTTTGAATTTACTATGTTTTTGTATGAAAAAGATCATTCAATGTACGCCAAATAAGCAGCATATATGTTACAGTGTAATAGTGAACAGTGTTCTTTACTTTGGTGCAGTGTGTTGGGAGTGGCAATATCAACAACCAGGACAGGATTAGGCTAGATACATTTATCAAGAAAGCAAATGGGACTGTAAGGATGGAACGGATCATGGATAGAGTACATAAGTTTTCTGGCAGATGACATACACTCACTAAGATCTTAATTTGATAGCTGACAGGAGTGACAGTTACTGAGCTGCATGCACTAGAAATGCATTCATATTATTGCACAGTGCTTGCACAGATAGATAGATGATGATGCTGCTCCAGCTGCTGTCTTCATTGAATAGAGATGTGTGTATGTTTGTGTGGTGATACATATTACATAAACTAAGGTATGATAACTGATTGCATGATCACTTAGTGTTTATGCACTATAGTTGCCAGTGCTCAGTCATGCAATTTCCTAATGTTGGTAAACGTGGTATTGAATACATAATTGGTAAAATAATACTGCGTCTTACAAACATTTCACTCCACTATGACATTCCTCTCACAAAATGACCACAATAGCATTTATCGCTACATTGTTTGTGTCATGTTGTATCTTATATTAAGTGCTTTAATTTATATTATCCAATAAACACAAACGTTGGCACCTCAAAATATTAAACGAACAGGAATATATATGACAATGTATATTGTTAACTGGCAAAATGTCATATTGAGACATCACGCCAATGTGCATGGTGGATCATCTGACTTACTTGCTAAACTATTGGATTAAATTATTGTTGAATTAGATTAGTGATTTGCACGACACAGTGGTTGAGGGTAGAGAATTCCACTCATTGTGGTGGGGAAGAAACTGGTTCCAAGTGTTTACCGAGTGTTTACCTGAAGATCTAGTGTTGTATTGGATAGAGTGATCTTGTGGGATATCTACAAGTCCACGTTCCATCTAGTATATTATGCTAGTCTGTTAATGTTTCTTCTTGTTTGCTCAGTGTGTCCCCAATATTTCAAGAAACTCTACCAATAAAGGAAATATTGCAAAGTGATTTTTTACAGTACATAAGTTATGTCTCATCATAGCTAATTATTCATCCTTTACTGTAAGTCTGTAACATGTCCTAGGATCAATGTTGTATGAGTATCTGAACAGATACTACACACATAATTTGTAATTTGTTCTCTCACTGAACAGATAACATGATTGAAAACAACATTCGCAATGGCGGCATTAGCAATGCTATTTTTTAATGTTTTAATAATATATTTACTGAAAAATATAGCTGTCATATTGGCACTTTTAGAGCGGTCAACCTGAAAATAGGAACTGCATGCGTAGCTACGAAACTCGAAAGGCAGTACTTTTGAAAACTTATTTAGCGAGTGATATCAAAGTGCCTATATTATCGTTCATGCGAATTGACTATGACGTCTATGATCTGGCTTGGATTCAGCTGTTTTTTAGCTTTACCTTATTTTTATGCCTCTGTTCATGCAAATGTGATATATACCATTTAAAGTAGGATAAAATAAAACTAATTATAATGAATAACAATATCGGACGGCCTAACTAGCTTGGACCTAGTTAGCGGCTCCATGATCCCATGTACATACCTTCTAGAACGTTAACTGTGGTGAACGTTTATGAACAATATCAGTAGGTACATAAGTCATCACGACAGACATCGCAATGCGTCTAATGGTACAAGATTTAAATAATTTAGATACAGAAGACTTAATAATGTTTACTAACCTTCTTGCGCGCTCTGATGACTTGGCTACGGCGACGGAAGGATTCGACCGGTAACCCGTTTCGACAACTATCGTTGGTGATTAAATATCGCGCTAATATCGTTTGCACAGCTCCATACAAAACTCGACGTCGCCAACGTTTCTGCGGATCTTGACCCAGTATATACGGTGAGAAACATCCTATTCGAAGCAACGTTCTTCGAACGGATGTCCTTCTTCGAAGTTCGCGTATCTTACAACATTGTGTTTACAAGGCGATAGCATTAACACACGTCATCGGACACGTGACTTTAAGACCGGTTCTGCGTGCTGAGTGGTCAGACCACGGTCAGACAACAGGAAGAGGCGCATCATGGACGCCTCTATGAAGCCGATGATTTCAGTAAAATTATCCACTTTGGAATTATTTTACTAATAAACCACTGACGTTAAAAATGTGATTACCGTTCAGAATGGTTGCTTTGTATTAGCTCTTTCACGTGCATAGCATATTTCCCTTTTGGTTCCCTTTAAGATAATGCTACTCGCCCACAGAGCAGTCAACTGTTGTGGACCAGTGTACTTGCATGACCTTATCTGCATCTACATGCCAACTATATCACTTTGCTCAGTGGGAACCAAACAGCGTAAAAGACCTAAAACAAATTGCAAAACCTTTGGAATCGACTACCTTTTCCAATACGAGAACTTGCAACGATGCCGCATTTAAGAGTGCTTTAAAGACACTATATTTTATACAATATTTTAACAGATGCAGTGATAATTAAGTGAAGAGACAATTTGTGAATGCATCAAAGAGAACAGTGCTTCTACCTTAAATGATGTTCTAGATTTTTGTTTTTAGCCTTCTATGTATTTGTTTATTTGTTATATTTTTATGAGCCTGTCTATATGCATTTTTATAATGTAGAGTTAATTTTAGTTATACGTTTAAGTAATTATTTTTAAGGACATGTACATGTAAAGTGCCCTTAAATTGTTTTTTTTACTAGATTTGGCACTATAATAAGTTTATTTATTTTGTTTATTTATATATAGTTATAGTGTACATGTCTATACATACAAGCTGAATTAAGTTTAATTCTTGAGTCTATTATCTATGATGAGGGGGTTTTGTCCCAGAGGGTTTTGTCTGGATGTTTAAAACATCATTATACATGCAGGATTGCAGGTGTATTGTCTTATCTAATCGTAGAAACACTAAATATTGTCTCAATAATTACATTATGAAAACTCTGTCAATTCCTATGATGAACTTGTACACATATGAATTAACATGTACATGCCTAATAACATAGCTCTGCAGGTACACCATGGATATAGGTTCATGACATATCATGCATAAAATGATAATTATGCAGCATACAACTTATTTATAGATGTTCTGTTGTTGTTCCTTGTACAAGTGTACAAGGAGGTACATAATGTGGTGAAAACCAACGCTTTTGGGAGAAGTGCAAAAGCTATGTATTTGATAAAGGATCCTCATGGGACACCGCAGCCCATCAGAGACTATCATCCCCATGGACCTGGTCCACGTCCCCTGGAATTAACCCAGGTGTACCTATAGGCACCCGGAAGGAAAATACATATGTGATGTGATAATGAATTAAGGGAATATAAACTAGGAAGGCACAAGAATGTGTGAAAACTGTAGATATTGACGGTTTTGTTATTTTAGTAATTTTTTCACACAACTGGACAAAGGACTGATTTTCCACATTCCCATTGGGCAAAACCACTTGCTTGGGCTGCTTGCAGTGTGGAGTCGGGCACTGACTGCCCTACCCGAGACACACCAGATGCTGAAGGACACGCTGCGGGAGTTTGTGCAGGAGGAACTGAGACCAATAGCAGGGAAGTTGGACAAGGAGCACAAGTTCCCTGAGGAACAGGTCAGTGGGAAGCAAGACCAGGTGACACCCAGGTCAGTGTGGATTATGGGAAATGGGACCAGATCAGTTGAGATTCTGGGAAATGGGACCAGACCAGTTGGGATTCTGGGAAATGGGACCAGATCAGTGGGGATTCTGGGAAACGGTACCGCTTGGGTCAGTGGGGATTCTGGGAAACAGGACCAGGTCAGTGGGGATTCTCGGAAACATTGTCAGGTCAGGGAAATTCAGGGAAATGGGACCGGGTCAGTGAGGATTCTGGGAAACATGATCAAGTCAGTGGGGATTCTGGGAAACATGTCCATGTCAGTGGGGATTCTTGGGAAACATGTCCATGTCAGTGGGGATTCTGGGAAACAGGACCAGGTCAGTGGGGATTCTGGGAAACAGGACCAGGTCAGTGTGGATTTTTGGAAACAGGACCATGATAAATTTGGATATTCCATCTTTAAAAAACAAGGAAGCCTCTGTAAATTATTACGGAGCGATAACAAATTACAACAATGATTAATTACATAATTTATTCAACTTGACTACCATATACAACAAGTGGCTCCATGTAGTGGACAACTGAGTTAAAACACTTTGAAGGCAAATATTGCCAAAGCCTGAATAACGGCTGAGTGACTATTTGAAAACAAGTTAAACACTGATTAAAATAAAATTGTCATGTTTGTTTTCTTTGAGCACTTATATGTATTGCTTTGATCAGACCAAGATCTTGGGTCAACTTGGCACGATGTCAGTGCCTGTAGCAGAGAAGTATGGCGGTACCGGACTCGACTACCTGGCATATGCCGTCGGCATAGAAGAAGTCAGCAGAGGATGTGCATCAAAAGGGGTCATCATCAATGTCACGTCTGGTCTGGACCCGTCTCCTCAACAGTGGCCTCCACGATTCCACTGTCCAGAGACTGTCTCTAGAACTAAAACAAAATTCCCTAACATTGATAGTATGTGTGAGGACATCTGTGACACAGTGAGACATTCTGTCTACTGTAACTCACTTAATTATTCGAAGATCACAACGATTCAAACATTTTATTGTCCATTTTAAAGATGGAAATTATTCTTCAGTAACCCATTAAAACGCCAGTATTATAATTGGTGATCCATATACAGTTGATAAGACACATTAAAATAGTAATAATTGGAATCAGAATAAAAATTGGTAAAGTTAGTAAATTAAGTATATAAATAAGTACAATAAATAAGTATAATAAATAAATAAGCAGGTCATATTTCTGAAAAGGTTTTTTCGATAAGACACAATATACATCCTGTAATAACAATAATACTGTGTACACAATATTGGTAAATAAGTAAGATTAAATAAATCAGTACAATAAGTACATGCAATAAAAAATGCCTCATGACACCATTGTTGAAATCTGTTGTATACAATTCATTAAAATTTAGCATTCAAAATAAAAATGATGTCTCCTCGATGGGAGTTTCTGAAAAGCTTCATTCAGAGGATTGGCAGGATCGTACAGTACTTGACCTGCTTTCCTTCTTAGTGCAGCATTATATGTACTGGACACGTGTTTCTGTTCATTTATACAAAATGCCATCATTTGTTCACTTGTCCCTCCAGAGTCTGTACTGTGGCCTGATAGAGAGATATGGTACCGAGGCACAGAAGGAGAAGGCTGTCTCCCTTCCTTGACGGCAGCAAAATTGGGTGCTTCAATGTGTCAGAACCTGGTGAGTTGTTGCACTGTTTTGGTGGAGTAAATTGATGACCTGGTTTGTGTTTAATGGCAAGTGAGAATGTTTACAAGCAGTCACTGAATTTGTTATGCAGGAAACATGCAGTGCACGCACACATTATATATATATATATATATATATATATATATATATATAATATATATATATTATATATATATATATATATATATATATATATATATATGAAAGCACTTATATTTCCAGCGCAGTACTAGAAAATATTTTAACACAGTTTTTTGTGTGCATTTTGCAGTTACTAATACTAAGTCAACTGTATTTGTCAAACTGTCAAGTACATTTCAAATACATTTCATTATACATACAACTGCAAAATAAATACTTATAATATATAGCAATACTTCAGGAATATTTTGCCTGTGTGGTTTACATTTAATACATGTTCTACAATTAATATAATATATCTTTAAAAAAATTGGTACCTGAATAATGCCGATATTGTGATAGATATGTACTTGTGTCTGATCTACTGTTCTTGAAATTGTACTTGTACTCAATCTACTTTATTTTGTACTTGACATATTGCACATGTACATGACCTATTATTCTTGACCTTGACCTAATATACTTATATTTGATTTACCGTACTTGTACTTGATGTGCCATACATGCTGTAGACTACCCGTATATGTGTACTTGACCTACTGTACTTGTGCTTGACCTACAATATTCGTACTTGACCAACTGTACTTCTACTCAATCTGCTATAATAATAATACTACTGTTAACCTGTGTAGTGCCAAAATCAACTGGGCTGCTCTCAGGTGTTTCACATATGTGTACATATTACTGTACTTGACTTACTGTACTTGTGCTTCATTTACTGTACTTATAGTTACACTTCATCTAGGGTACTTGTGGTTCATTTGCATCATTTTGCGATACCTGGTTTTCACCTGTTTACTTTTGCTTCTACTGTGCTACTTGTTGAGCTTCTGTGCTTGACATATTATACTGGTACACGACCTACTGTACTTGACCTAACAATCTTATACTAAACTACAGTACTTGTACATCTCCTACATTACTTGTACACGACCTACTGTTCTTGACCTACTGTACATGCACTTGACTTACTTTACTCATAGTTATACTTGATCTAGAGTACAGTGTACATATACTGAACGTGCTGTTCTTGACCTAACAATCGTATACCGAACCTACTGTACTTGAACTTCTACAGTACATGTACCTGACGTACTGTGCTTGTAAGTAACCTGTTGTACTTGTACTTATATTTGTACTTGATGTAGTGCATTTGTACTTGACCTGCTGTATTGTACTTGACCTGCTGTACTTATACTTGATCTGTAATGTACTTGACCTTTCTGTACTTGTTCTACAGTCCATATGTCCTCTGTACAGGCAATGGGAGTGACGCTGGGGCGCAGCCACCACAGCGAGACTGGAGGGTCCGAAACGGAACTAAGGCGTGGATCACAAACGGCTACGAGTCAGACGCCACAGTGGTAACTACACCACCTGCACACTTACCTACCCATTGTGGGGTAAACGGCAAGGGTAACACTTGGCACCCTTTCGTTGCACTATTTTTTTTATCTGAAATCTGTTTATCTGGTGAGATGACCACTCAGTTCTCTCAGAAATGGCCTCAAGAAAACCATAGCATATCACTGACATTTATATAAATAAGTCCCAAACAAGTCCATCGTTGTGGTTTTTACAGGTGAGTAAACCTCAGCACATTGTATGAAACCTCAGAAAATACATATCCAATGTTTCTAGTTGTCGACTGATACTGACGCATGCCAAACACAGAGGGTCAGACCACGTGAAATGACTGGTAGATGTGCAGAAAAATCCTACTAAAAGTAAACTTTTGATCTTTGCATTTTGAAGACAAAATGCCAAATTTGAAACATTGTCATACGCCGCTTATAAAATAAACACATTTATCCTAATATATTTAGAAAGAGGTTTATGATTACTACTGATTTTGCATTTGTAATGTCTCAATGGCACCTGTTCCAGTAACATTCCTGTGACCACATAAGTTTGATTTTGCCCTTTATAACTGATTTTGTTCCATCAGAATGATTTTGCAGGGTAACAGTATAAGCTCCAGGAAGTGCCATTGGGATATTTCCATTGGTGTGTGTCACAGAAATAGTTTCCTCTCTGATACAGCTGTGGATTTTTGCATTAATAAACTTTGATAACTGATTCTGCTGTTTTATGTTCATGTATTCGCCACCACTGACAAATCAAGAAACACTAGGTGAGATACTGGAGATGTCATACATGTCATCTATACACGTCATCTATACATGTCACTATACATGTTATCTATACACGTCATCTATTTGTGTCATCTCTACATGTCATCTATACACGTCATCTATATGTGTCATCTTTATATGTCATCTATACACGTCAAATATACACGTCATTTATATGTGTCATCTTTACATGTCATCTATACACGTCATCTATACACGTCATTTATATGTGTCATCTATACGTGTCATCTATATGTGTCATCTATACGTGTCATCTATACATGTCGTCTGTACACTTCATCTGTACACATCATATGTACACATCGTCTATACGTGTCATCTGTACATGTCATCTGTACATGTCATCTGTACATGTCATCTGTACATGTCATATGTAGATGTCGTTTTTATACGTGTCATCTATTCACGTCATCTATACGTGTCATCTGTGTGTGTCATATGTACGTGTCATATGTATACATGATATGTACACATCATATGTGCACATCATCTGTACATGTCACCCGTATATGTCATCTGTAGACGTCATCTGTAGACGACGTCTGTAGACGACGTCATCTATACACGCCATCTATACACGCCATCTATACATGCCATCTATATACGCCATCTATACACGTCATGTATACACGTCATCTATACACGTCATCTATACACGTCATCTATACACGTCATCTATACACGTCATCTATACACGTCATCTATACACGTCATCTATACACGTCATCTATACACGTCATCTATACACGTCATCTATACACGTCATCTATACACGTCATCTATACACGTCATCTATACACGTCATCTATACACGTCATCTATACACGTCATCTATACACGTCATCTATACACGTCATCTATACACGTCATCTATACATGTCATCTATACATGTCATATATACATGTTATATATTTGCAAGTGGATGTTGCATCATATTTAGAAATATCATCGACTGATAACATTCTTCCTCCCCTTCTTTTTCCCTCCACTTTCTGGGCATCTGATGTCTGCCAATGTTATCTCCCATTCTTTCCACATTGCAGGCCCATTTGAACCTACTCACTAATTTCTTCTTAACAGGAACCTGCGGTGTTATTGATATATCCCCTATCACTGCTGTCAGAGGACCCAATTAGTCACAGTGCCCCCTTAACAACAGAAGACCGGGAATGTCCAGTTTCATTCTAGCTGAGGCCTGACCAGTGACCACTAGTGGAATACATTGGTATCTTTTTAGGGAGGCTCGCAGATGCCCTTACAAAAGATTAGTGAACTACACATTTCTTGTCAACAATGAAAATACCCTATGCAAAATTAGAGAGCAAACTTCAGAAAACAATAAATAAAAAATATGAAAATTTAAAATGTACCAGTTTTAGGCCCTAAAGAGCTCTAGGAAGCTAATCAAAATTCCATTTCTTGTTCATAGTAACAGTACCATAAGAAACTTTTGTACACTATTTGATAAAAGATCTTCAATGGTTTCTGAGAGGGCACGGCACATGGCGAACAGAAAGTGATGTCATAAGTCCACTGGACCTTTAGCACAAAGGAATAAAAATCACAACAGGAAGTGTCATCCAGGCTGGTAAAAGATAGAGAGAAATAAAATCCAGATGTGTCTGACAGCATGTCACATTTAGAGGTAGTAACCCCGATGTCATTTTTTTAGATTCTGGGTCTAGACAAAAAACAAACAAACATAATATTATTGTTATTGTTAATTTTGCATTTTTATTGATGTTATCACTGATGGATGGATAGATAGTGAGAAATACACTTACAGTCACCTACCTCCAGTGATGAATACTTGCTACCCTTGTCCTCACTTTTGATGGCCTTTTTCATGTCTTTCTTGTCCGATTTCTCGTCTTTATCTACAAAACATATTTACATGCCATCCAAACTTATTAATCAGAAACGCACATATACTCCACAGTGGCACATGTAGGGGGATAGGGGGATCATTGGATTATGCCACATTGGGATTTGGGCCATGTTTAGAACATGTGAAATTTTGTAATGTAAAAAATGTGAAAACATGTCATTATGGGAGGCCCTGGGTGACCCTTAGAATGATCAAAGCAAATACTGATTTCTTGTGTCTATTGGCAAAACAACATGTACTTTCAATACAGAATTAGAGAAAATGTCACTACAGTGTTTAAAACAAAAATAAGCACACCATGAAAGAATTTACATTTTTGGAAACTCTGACCACTCTGTTCGTAAAAAAAAGAAACAACTGGGACCCTGTCTGTACTCCTCCATTCATTATTTTAGCACTTTAACATGTATTACCTTTTATCTAACTGCAACAGGTATGCCATAAAGTTCCCCTGCAGATAGCACAGCATGAATGTGACATAATGCCAAGATAGTGACGTGATGGTAGTATACTTACTTTGCACAGGAGCGGCAGCCGATTTGGCCCTCTCCTCAACAACCATGCGCCTGTAATATTCATCACATGGGTGGTCCCAGATGCTGTTCCCAGTAGCAAAGTTGAAGTAATAGATGTCACCATTTTGATCTTGGCTGCAACAGAAACCTGCATTGAAGAAACAGCTTAACTGATGGAATACCAATTAGGTATGTTTTCCAGGCAGGCCAGTCACCTGGCCTTATGTGTATGGCAGAGGGGAGCCACAAAATTCACAATTATTCATTGTTCCTTGCAGGCCACCTAGCCTCAAGGGGGTCAAGTCAGAATAAACGTATTCTTCAGACAAACACTGGGAAAATGAGCACATGTAGCTTTTGGGGAGGTTGTCAGGTGCCCTTAGAAACAGTCACTCAAATACAAATTGTAGTATCTTCACAATGATAATCTAATTGGCATTTTCTCTGGTTATACATACAAAATTACCAGAAACACAGCCATATTGCGTGAATGAAGCAGACAATATCAATAAAGTATGAATGTTCATTGCATAGTTGTCTACAATATAAAATTTATATCTTTGCAGGTGACAACATATCCTTAGCCAATAGACATAACGATAATTAAACAAACATCCAAATAAACACAATTGCATATAAAATTGGTAGCTTTGATGAAGAAATAGTTCCAATGGTCTTATTGCATCACTTTGTGTCTGCCATGTTCCATCCAGCATGCACCATCAGCTCTCAGATCTCTAAAAACTGTTGAAGATCTGTCTATGAAAACAGATCTGTCCATAAAAACAGATCTGTCTATGCAATATTTGAAAACAGATCTTTAACATTTTTTAGAGATCTGATACCTAATGGTGCATGGTGGACGTTGCGCACGGCAGCCACAAAGTGATCCAATAACTCCATTGGACTTTGAGTCAAAGGACTAAATATTAAACAGATTGGGTATTTTTAATGTCAAGCCTTCGGCTTCTAAAAACCTCCACAGCTTGGTTCCAGTTTATTATATGAGCATTGTTGTGAGCTATTAGAATCATGAAATGGCAAACATAACTCACCAAGGTTTCCAGTGCTCTGGCAATGGTGCATTAATCCCTTCTTTTGCTATCCACAGTAATTCCAATTCCCGGCTGACATCTTCTATACCTATTGTTCGTGCATAGTCTTCTAATTCTACAACGCACAATTTGGCTCAGTTTAAATATGACTGAAAGATATCAATGCCAATGGTATGACATACATGCATCAGCTATTTCATCTTTAAAAGATTGAGCAACCCGATTGTAAAAAATCGTTCACAATTTCAAAAAATGGGCCAAGTGGCCCTGAAATCCTTTGGACTAGTGTGAGTTGGTAATTTGTGAGTTAGTAATTATCATTAATGTGTTTTGGGGAAATGTTATTCACTGTATAGTTGTCTACAATTTTAATATCTATCTTTGTAAATTGTCATTTACAGATGACAATGTCTTTAACCTGTAGACGTCACTGACAAGCCATATGAGATGACCAGAAACACAGCCAAATTGTATGAATGCAGTGATAGAACTGGTGACTGGTGGTTTTTAGTCAACATGGTGTTATCTAATTCCACTGACTTGATCCAACCCTGTGATAAGAATGCAGTTGATATCAATAAAGTGTATGATATTTCATTTTATAGTTGTTCCGAATATAAATTTTATACGTTTGTCACCTACAAGTGACAATATACCAGTGACACTATTTTAAGTTAATAAGCATCATAATAAACTCAACTTGTATTGATGATAGCTTAATTCACCAATTAACCGTGCCTTCCAGGCAGGCCACCTGGCCTCCAGTGCATGGCAGAGGGTAGGCAAGAAATACACAGGTAGGCCAGATAATCAAGTTTTGAAGATACATCTTAATTAAAACCAGCAGAAGCAGCCTATCACCAATGGAATACCAATTAGTCATGCTTTCCACGCAGACCACCTGGCTTTCAGTGTGTGGATGGCAGCAGTCACAAAAGTTACCAAACCCAATTACCAATTAGCTCCGGTACAGGAGAAGTATGGTGGATTGAGCATGGAAAACTGGTAAATTGTTGAACATCAATGACCATTGCAAATAACTCAGCCTTTTGACAGCTTTACATGAGCATTAACATACAAACCTTCTTTGGTTGGTTGGTAGTTTTCATCATAGTCTTCTTCGAGAATGAGCTGGCCATTTTTGCGCATTGAAGTTTGAGCACACATGTTCGGACTGCAGTCATTGACTTCCTGAAAAAGCAGATGATTAGATCAAAGTAAAAATTGGCCAAGAGTGAAGAGGCCCTCAAGAACTTTGGATTATAATTTTATTGCATTGGTAATTATGAATGATATGCATGTTGGCGAATCACAGTCACTACCTACAGTCTCTTCACCATAAATACCTAATTAACATGTTCTCTATTTAATACGAGATGACCAGAAACACAGCCAAATTGCATGAATGCAGCAAACCAATAACGTGTATGGTGAAGATTTTATTTTAAATTTATACACCCTAAAGGACAATAAGAGGCTTAAAATGAGCCCAATGAAATATAAATTTCTTCTGCAGAGTGACAGTACACTACAAAATGTCTCTGCAAATTTGAACTACAAATCTTTAATGGTTTGTGAGATCAGAGCTATTGGCACACGGCGGTATCTGGCTATAGATAGTGGAGGATATGTGTACAAGCAGCCTTCACAGTTCACACATTAATTATAGCATGGCTGGGTGGTTCCCAGAGAAGCCAAGATGGTTTTTGATTGAACAGGTCTGGCAGGAAAGTGAAGTGTAATGTACTGTGAACGGTCCTGAGGACTGGACACTGTGCAATATAAGAACTTACCTTTACGTTACTGTATATACCAATGACATTACACTGTACTAGTATATTTGCAAAACTTACCATTTATATTAAATAAACAGTCCACAGCTTTAAAACATGGATACACTACAATATCTGACACACAAACAGGGTAAAGCAAGACTTTTCCAAACGATGTATTAGATACGATATTGTGTTACTAATAAACAATACTGTGTTTCACACAAGAAACAAAATTATAACACACAGCTTACAAGGATTTATTTGTAATGCAAAGTAATTTTGTATACAGAATTACAAAATACTATGCTTGTTACCAAAATGTTTTTTATAATTATATATGGACAGTTATAACAATCAATGTACAATTTTATAGCAGGGGTAGAACTACCCCCTAGTCCATAACTAGTCTGGTTGTCTAGTAAAGGTCAACATGTCAACCACCCTACCCTACAGTATGTAGTCAATCAACCATTTGTAGTCACAGTGACCCTAGCCTTAACCCATCTACAGGCCAGGATGTAACTGAATCCCACATCATAAAAACATTGATAAATTGCTGCCAGTGAACTGGCTACATTAGTGACAGCTTAATTTACTGATAAATGATGAAATTTTCTTAGACATAGCCACCAGATATGAACGTGTCTAGGCATTATATGTAAGATTAACTGTTCTAGATGTCTATAATTTTCTGTTGTGTTATTTTTTATTTCTATTAATACAGTTCAGCAGAGCTGTTTTCATAAGACATATCAGGTCAATTTTCGGAATGATTATTTATGGTAGACTGCCCTGTATCTGGTAGGATGGTACTACTGATCAGTGAGCGCAACTGGCATCCTTTTTCAGTTGTGCAGTTTTTTAATACAAATCATATCTAATTACTTTTGTTACTTCTTTATTACTACTTTGTTACCTTTATGAACACTGCATTGTTTTTAAACTAGGGTTACAAATATACACTTTTCTTGTTTTAAATAAAATTGTAAAATTATAACAACTTAAATGTGTGTTTTTTATATCTTATACCGGACTAGTAAACCTTTTGGCTTTACTAGTCCCGCTGTCTAGTAAAATCAATTCCAAAGTTCTACCCCTGTTATAGTATATCTTATTTCTGATACCTCCATAAAATTAATGTATATATACTAAGTATTGTTACTGAACTATAACACTGCAATTATTTGCTAGTTGCCAAATTAATTTCATATACTAATTTTGTTGTTGTTGAGATTTTTGACATTAATTATCTGTAATATCATTCGTATTGTGGTGTTATTGTTACTGCATTATGCACTTGAGTTATGATCTCATCGAAAGTGTATAGAGCCAAATATATTTAACTACTTTAAGTTATTCACAAAGAACTAACAGTCAGAGACTCAGAATAATGATTATAGTGTAGAAGTAGAACAAAATACAACACCATGCAAGGCTGTGCAGTGTGCACCAAAATCGAATAGACAAATAATGAAATATGCAATAATTTATAGATTGAAAAATTTAATATTATCGTAAATATTAAAAATTAAACAAAATCAAAAAGTGTATTAAACTGCATATTCACGTAGCACCAGTATTCATCATGTGGCACCATTTAAATGATGATAACTAACTTTTTGTTGTTATACCTAGTTATGGGTGTTTTGGGGTATGCCCACCAAGAACTATTTCAGAAACTACCAAAATGGTGCATTATGATGTGTTTTAACCTATTTCATGGCATACAGTGGGGAAAGAAATTACTAGTTAAGTTACCATGTAAATGTATATGTAGGACTGTCTGGTAATACGACAACGTATGTGTATAATGAACGTTTATTAGCAGAGAGAAAACACTAGCGGCTACATATGTTTGCTACTGGCTGCGCGGGAAGAGACTAACATGTGCTCTCTTGGGAGCGGTTATTAATTCAAGCATAGATAATGTTAGCGGATACTTTATACGATACATACGACAGACTTCTATTATTACTAATAAAATAGTCAGCACGACAGCATGGACAGGAGATAGCTGTGTTGCCAATTTTGGGTGAGTTGGCACGTTATGTAGGCTGTACAATACGGGAAACATTATCAACTATAATGCCAATGGCAAGCCAAAAAGATCAATTTAAGGAGATTGTTTTGCTCGCACCTATATTGTCATTTGTGCTACCCTACATATTTATACTCGATCTGCAATATATTAATTTGTTGGTTCTTCATAAATATATGAACACCAAATCACATAACTGTCTGTCTAAATTTTGGTAAAACTACTGAAAATAAACAGAGTCCAGTCTGCCATATTAGGAGGTAACCTATTGAGATGTCAGTCAGTTAAACCATTTGTAAATTAGGATGGTCCAGACATGGAACTTAGCTTTCTACCAGTAGTCAGGCAAGGTGTAAAGTGGTGCTTGCCTCTGAAGGGAACATGGCTTCCAAATAGCAGTGGTGGTGGCTAAAGTGTTCAACCACTACAGCAAATCACTGGCTAGCAGGACACATTTAAATCCAGACACACGCCCTGCTAGTGCATACACAGACTTGCTACCAGCATATCCGGTTAAAAATTGACCACAACCACTGTCCTGAACCTACGGAAAAGCGTATATACGTGCTGCTGCAAGTAACGACCCGCCAGCTCGTATTTACGCTGACAACATCACAGCATTGACAGGTGCAGCTAAGGCGATTCTACCGAGTGTCGATACGTGTAATTTTATTTAAAGAAATATGCCTTTATAGAATATTTATTGGTTTTACCAAAATGGCATGCTACCAAAATGTATGTTACCAAGTTGTCCTATTACCAAAGTGTCTGTTATCAAAATGTCATATTACCGAAACGTCCTATTACCAAAATGTCCAGTTACCGAAATGTCCTGTTACCAAAATGTCAGTTACCAAAACGTCCATTACCAAAGTGTCCTTTACCGAAATGTCTGGATACCCTAAATTGTATATGACAAACATGTCCAGACGGAGTTGCGCGTCCGAGTAGACAGTCCGGTAAGTCGTCCCGTTGATAATGTGACATTTTCCCGCAACATATACTTGTTATTTCGGTAATATCTTATACACCCTGTACTTAACTGGCCTAAATTATCATCGCACGTCGTGGTCAGTGTTTGTTTACATTAAGCTTGGCATGGAAGTCGGCGAAGATGGGAAGCGCGTAGAGAAAAAGTTAAGCGTAAGACGACCTGTCGAGATGACGAAATAATATGTTTAATTGGGATACCGTCTAATTGAGGGAATCGGCAACGGAAAAAGTATTTTGAGGAGCAAGTTACAAAATTCGATAACAAACAAGAAAAAGGGAAGTTTGGCAAGAGGCGAGCTCACCGATAAAGTGAATTCGCTCGGGATGGCGCTAAGAACGGAGGACGACCTAAACAAAAGGGGAAACATTTAAAATCTGCGGTCTTTGATCAAGAAAAAGTGGGAGGCAGACCACCAAGCACACCTCCGCTGTATGCTGATATCATCATGGATACAATTGGTGAAGGAACCGATGTGACAACGGGAATTGATGGTGAGTATTCATATCTAGTCAAACGAATGACATACTGTCTGTGGTGTGTGTTGTACTTTCAAGTGTCACCGTATTATGTATTATTATGTACAATTCCTTATTTACTAAAGCGTCTTCTCTGCTAAAAAAAAGTAATAGAAAATTAAACAAATGAAATAAAATCCCAATCAGTGTTTTCTATTTAAATGTTATTGTTTTATTTTGTGATATGTGTGCTTGTGACATATATTACAAATAAAATATGTGGCCCTAAAGCGAGGACTGACTGTTTTCAGACTTGTTGCTAGCATAAAAGATACTTATAACACAACATTAATTTATATTAAAACATATACAAGTATATGTAATTAATGTTGGAGTACAGATATCACAACTATAATTCTCATTTCGAAAAAAAAAATGAACCAAATGCATTAATGGAACATATCATGATATTTAATTTGTGTAGTTCAACATCCATTAGTAAATCAAACATATGCCTATATTCAAATTTATATAATAGTATGAGTGCTACAGACAGTTGTATTGTGAAAGAAACTCTTATGCAGAACTGTTATACAGAAATAATTATTATGTACAGTAACATCCAACTCATACACAATACAATGAAAATAACTTATTAACACAATACGTAAATATGTAATATTTACAAACTTATAATAATGTTCATGTTTCAGTGGAAGACACAGACAGCTTCATGTTGGATACATGTGATGGCCAGGCTATGGTTCTGGCAGTAGATGATGTACCGGGTGAGCAATCTCAATTAATCTTTGATTTTCATATCTAATTGGCAATGTCAAACAGCTTATGTAAACACTGAGGGTTGCATCAAGCATCCTAATAATGGAAACTTCCCAGTAGAGAGGAAAAAGAGAGCCATCATAAAAATAGCACAGTGTGGGACTCAAGTTACAGGCAGTCACCATAAAGTGGCAGGCATCCATGACCAGGGCAATTATACTACAATAGCAATACACAAGAGCATGGCCAGCCCTAGGCAAATACCAAAAAGTGAACATAGGTAAAAAGATCCAAGTATCCCACATAATTCCCTTGATCTGTCATAATAAAAACACCCTTTCCATTCAAGCAATAAACCCCTGGCATGCACCCCTAGCATATTATCCTGTCCTCAAAGTGTAGCCATGTGTTATCAACTGCAAGGAGCATTTGAACAAACAATTGTAGGAGCTGGTGGCTGGGGGCAGGTGTCTGGTGTAATTGGAATTAACTGGCCAGTGCAAATAAGGCAGCTGCTTTAATCAGAGGAAGCATCAGTGTCTGGCACAAGAGTACAATGTACATATAATTAATAATTATTCAAGGACCCTGTATATGTGGTTAAATCAATACATCATCATATTTGTGTCGTTATAACATGATATATTCCTATACAGCTACAGTTGATATGCTGTCAAATGTCAACAATGTAGGCAAGTAATGCTGTTTGAGAAACTCCTACCTCCCCTCAGACTAGCCGGAGGAACTTCGCCTTGTGCTGGTCGGCTTGTTGTTGCGTCTGTAGCTGTATCTACTCATGCATCCGAGCGACCAAAGCGTTGGTCACACGGTGGATGGTTCGGGATGCGGTTGACTGGTCGATGCCGATGATCTCAGCCACAAAGTTCTAGAAACAAACTCGCATACATCCGCAAAGCCACTACAACTTGCAGAGTAGCCGGCAAGGGGCCTTGTCGCGTGTCGGGGTACTCTAAGTTGTCTCGCAGTTCATCCACGATTGTAAGGATATCGTGTCGGCGAAATCTAAACTTGTCGTATAACTCCACGTCGTCGTACATATCTAGTGTATTCTTCCTATCCCGGAATACCCGATTTCGCTTCAAATTCCTCCTGTGATGACTTCTCCAAACTACCACGGCCGCCATGTTTCACCACCGCCTAAGAGTTACACCTCCTAGCTAGCGAGCCTAGAGATAGGCGGTCGCAGTGCGGGCAACAGCCTAAAATCGAGCTCATGCATACCGGATTAGCGAACTTGCGAACTTGCGAACTCGCAACCGAGTTATATCCAGAACCACGGAGGCGATTTCTTTCTATTGCGGACATGTCCACGGCCCTAAGACGACATCCTTTCTTATTTGTAATGATGATTTAATTTTGTTTTAAGTTTTTTTTAATTACTGTATGCACTGCACATGCAAGCGTTTGCCCCGGCAAAAATAGTATAATTAACGATTTTATGCCGTATCTGTCTCACTCGATTTGCATTTTACGTTGCTGTACTTGTTGTGATTTCACAACGGTTCGATAACCACTTATCTGACGACAAGTTGTCTAAATAGACACAATCATAACACGTGTACACATTTGCCCAAAACAGGTTGTACTGCGCGAAAGATGGCATTCTTCATTAGAAATTACTTGTCAAGATCGCTAAACACTAGTACTAGTCACCGATTCCATGGCAATCAGCATAATAATTGATCAGAGTGCACGATTTCCGTGTTAAATCTTTACGGGCAAAGTGCCACACTGCTTCGTCTTGCAGTTTTCCTTCGGACAATATTCTGGGGACAGCCTTGATTATTACAACACAAAAATCAAAATCAAAAAGCCTCATTTTTTAATATGGAAAACTTCCTGCCCCAAGGCCCCAAACTCGTGTCCGAGCGAGACACTTGCATGGTCTGGGGTTCTTCAACATACAGCGTCCTTACAGGGATGGGATCAAGACTTAAAACAGGTACAACCCGCCCAACGCGCAATCGATCACTATTTCGTCGATACAGGCGTCATAGCATTGGTAGTGGCTTCTTGCTAACCACTCAGTACAGATGACCATTTTGTGTTGCTCTTATGTGGAATAAGGGTGAGGGCAGTGCTGTAACAAGTACTCCAGAAAAGTAACTAAGTAAAAGTAAAAGTAACCTCCCAAAAAACTACTTAAGTAAAAGTACCCCCCAAAAGAAACTACTTAACTTTAAGTAAAAGTACCGCTACACAAAACTACTTAAGTAAAAGTACAAAAGTATTCGGTCAGTGCCAATATATGTATATATATATATATATATATATATATATATATATATATATATATATATATATATATATATATATATATATATGAACTTATGCCACCAGTTCAATTATGCTGTTGATGTTTGTCTTTTGTGATAGATATAATTATCTTAGCTTAAGATAATGACTACATTTAAGGTGTTTTGATATTTAAATGTAGCGTGCATATTCACTACGATTCCATTTTATATCTACTACTAACGGCATTTCAAAGCAGACCAATGGCATGCAGCCACTGCACCACAAACATCGTAGAACAGGAAGGTACTGCGTGTCGACCGCGCAGTCTATGCGATGTTCAGAAAACATTGTTACACACTGTTGAATGTTGAACTAAATACAATTCACGAAATTAAACAGTTTTGAATTAAATTATGCACCAACAGACCACGATGTATGGAGATGAACGATAATATGATATATAAAAGAATAGCATAGCTCTCAGTCGCTGAACGCGCATAAAGGTTCAACACTAAAATAAATACGCTCATTATTGGCACAACTTCCTCGCCTTTCAGTTATCGTTAACATACCGATTTATAACGCCTAATATTTGCGGCGACATTAATATTAATGGCGACAGTTGGACATGATGATTTTTAAAAAAAATTTACTTATTTATTTGCCCAGTTATTTCTTTATTAATTCATTCATTCATTCGTTCATTTTACACACTACAGCGGTATATATGGAGAACTGAAATGAGATATATGGAAAAGTACAAGTTATTCGCGTCTGCAACGCGAAAGTGCAAATAATATTAAACAAATTGCTTAAATACAAGCAAGCTACGTCATTCATTTTTTAGCAAACTTCTCGCCATATTTGTATTGACGCTACTTCTGCCGCCGCTGTGTGTGCGCATCCAAATTTGTGGTTTGTAAACATTGAAACTCATCTTGTAGTCAATACCACCCAGCAGTACTCCTGGTTATTGGCGCAGCCAGAGGGGGCAAGCAGTTTAATTCATCATTTCATTAATCATTAAACCACAACATGTTGTGGTATTACTCTGCACACTATTTATTTAGCATCTATATATGTCGAAATATCAAAGGTCATTTTAAAAAAAACATGTAGGGGCCTAATTAGTTTTTGTAACATTAAGGGAAAATTACTATTTTCCATTATGGACAATTTCACATAACGTAATAGGTTTAAATCATTAGCAAACAGGACACATTTAAACACATCTAACTCTGTACAAATGTAATTAGTGTACACAACGAACAATTTCGGTCGCTGTGAATTCCTGTGGAGCACCACAACATAATTTAGGCAGCGTTTCAGAATCAGTTATTACAAATAACAATTGGGATTCCCCCAAAAATTGTTTATCCGTCTTCAAACTAGGGCGGATATTTGATCTTCCACACTTCACGTTGGGGATCTGCCAGGAAACAGCCTTGGCTTGAGATTATGGTTTCAGTGCGCATAATTAGGTTCAAACCCGCGACAAAACCCACGCCATCAAGCCAGGTAAGTCTAAGCATTGTGTGCGCATAATAGAGTCACTAAAATTACTGCCTTGTATTCAGCACCGTTGGTAACAATAACCGCTGGTCGTGCTTTGGTAGTTTCTGCAGTCAACTGCGATTACTGAGAGAACGTGACTGTTACTGAGAGCTAAAAACTTTGGACGTTAGCCACGTACGGTGACACAGCAACTGTTATTGGCAACACGCACACCACGACGTATTAAATCTGTCGGACAACGAAGGGTAGATCAGTTAATTTCAACGAGGGTACGGGTCCAGTGTTTTGAGAAAAAAATTCATTCTACGTCTTTGTTGTCTTCGTGGAGATAATCTAGGTGGCCTGCCTGCCCCTGGACTTTACGAATTTGGAGTTTTCTTTGGCAATTTGGATTGTGTCCCCACGTCGCGTTTGTTCTTAGACCTTTATTTATTTTAAAGAATACAATTTCGGGCGGGTCGACTTTTTACAATGGGTTCAGTTGGAGGTTTTTATGCTCCTTCGTATACCACCCTCCTGTTCGTTCTTGGATTACACTCTCCATCCTGTTCCACCCCTCACTATCCAAGCTCTATATATCCCCACTCTCTTTTTTCTTCTTATGAACACCTTCATCTGATTGAAGATTTTTATTTTTGGATTTGTTGTTTCATTTCACTTACTCTGCCTGATGAAACAATAATTAAACATCCCTACCTTAACATAGATGATGTGGCGTTGGCGTTCAACCAGTAAGTTCACACATATCTCATTCTTTGCTTAAAGAAAAATTGCACAAACCACCTTAAAATTGTTAACCGTTAGACCCTAGATTTCATGAAAATATACGAGGAGAGATATTCATAAATATACACATACACAATGCTACTTGCAGTGGCGTAGCCAATGGGTGTGGCAGGGGCCATGCCCCCCAATCTCGGAAAATAAATTAGGATGGCGGGGAACGGAGTACCACAAACTGGCTGCTTGATTCAATAACTGACTGTCTGATTAATAGAGTCACAAAGTACAGTGGTTTTCATGATGCCCGTGTAAGATTTTCTTTCCCAGTCCTACCATTTCACAAAAAATTGTCAATTCAAAAGGATTAAATTTATAAATTGTAATACGCAACGTTACATGTTGTGAAGTTACTGGTTGAACGCCAACGCCACACCATCTATGTTAAGGTAAGGATGTTTAATTATTGTTTCGTCAGAGTAAGTGACTATATGTACATGTTGGTATTTGTCATGGTCTTTGTCAGTAGGTTTGGGAGAGTAGAATGAGAAATTCGATGGTTGGCTGTTGTTATATACGGGCTTTGGGTTCAGGTCTTTTAATATGTGTCGTTTCTCTCTTACCTTCTAACTTGGACGCCTCCTGTGAATGGGTTTGCTGAACTGCCAGCTACATTGGTCAGTGAACTTGGTTGTCATGTCGGTATTCATTTTAAGTGAGTGGGATTTGAATTATATATATATATATATATATATATATATATATATATATATATATATATATATATATATATATATATATATATATATATATATATATATATATATATATATATATATATATATATATATATTTGCTTGATTGTCGGGTGGCCTCGCTCCAATGCAAGATCTCGGCTACGCCACTGGCTACTTGTTAACCATGTACGCTAAACACACTCGTCATGTCACGAATCAATCGTTGTAGTGTTACCGTCTAGCGGTGACGTTAGACACAGTTTTTATTATACGTGTTCAAACTGGGAGAATGACAGGCTTATACGTGTTCAAACTGTGAAAATGACAGTCTTACCTGTCATCGGCGTCTTCACGCTAGTAGGATCGTAAGATCAAATCGACTTATTTTGACAGCGAATGTCTGAGACAGCATGGTTGACTGTGACTGAAAAAATGGTGTACATACAGGTTGTTTATTCTTTCTTATGCTTGTTTACCAACAGAGACGCCACTGACAACACCAGTCATGCGTGTCCAAATGGCAGTGACGTCAATCGTAGCTTTCGGTATATGTTTGTACGTATTGTGCCGGGAGGCCAGCATGTATATATGAATACAATAAATGCATTCTTCTCCAGTGCAGCATTTAGATGGTGTGTAAAATATCGAAAGGTGTACAGTAAACGTATCAACTGCAATGATGCAAAATTCTTATATATAACCACGAATAGGTTCACCTTGATTATCCCAACACTTTAGAATTTACACAGCTAACGGTTTACGCTAGATCCCAGCGATAACTTCATATTGGAAATTCATGTCGTATGTCCCCGTGGACATTATGGATAAGAACATCGAAGGAATGCGGCAATATTAAAAAACTTGCTTAGCAGCAAAAAACAGGCACCCTTTTCCTTAAATATTGGGACTAATCCTATATTCACCACACCAAAGCAATTGGGGGCTAATTCTATCGCACGCACGCACGCACGCACGCACGCACGCACGCACGCACGCACGCACGCACGCACACACACACACACACACACACACACACACACACACACACACACACACCAACTGTGCGGTCAGCCGTGACGCGACTGACAACACAGTAGCTCACATATCGTACTCATAACACTGACTGAACATTTCTTTGCAACTGTTTACGGGCTACAGACACAAGTACGTACATACGCACGCACGCACGCACGCACGCACGCATGCATGCATGCATGCATGCATGCATGCATGCACGGATATATATATATATATAAATATATATATATATACGTTGAAGTAGACTTGGTCCTCGTTATTGCTACAATTGATTACCGGTTCGAGATCCAGTGCTTTTATTTGAAAGGTGACTCAATTTGTATGTCATATTGTGCCCTTTGAAAATAAAAGTGGCTCTATAGTGGTAAATTATTCTCAAATATGGCAAGAAGCTGAATCTTGCAGTATTGTCAAGGCAGACCACTGCTACAGGTATCACGCATCACTGAGTAGACAAATAAGTAATTATTAATGTAATATTCTGAACAAAATAAAAAATAAATGCATTACACAAATGCCCACCCACGTTTTCCATGTGGTATCTCCCCGCGAAGAAACAACCGTCGGCGAGACCATTCAAGCGCGGCGACTACGAGAGCATGTCTTATTTACGTTCCAGACTAGTTACGTTCAGGAAATAAACATGTCACCGAATACATGCCATTTTCAGTTTTGTGTGATACCCATGTCGAAAAATAATACCGCCCTATATAATGAATGATCCCTAGCCAATTTTGAGTAGTATATAATAATTATATAGCATCAATTGCGCATTACATATTCTCTGAACTGCTAATCTGAATGAAAACAATTTGAAGTAAAGACAATATTCTCTTGATCAATACTGCTTTCTTGATCACAGCAAAGCAGTCATTGTTAACACATTAATAAAAGTTGAACGTGTCAATAACATATGGTTCAAGCATATATTACAACTAATGAAAATAACAATGTCTGTTTTCAAATTTTCTGTAAGCAGACTTATAATTTGGTCTGTTTAAAGGGATTCTTTGACAATTTAAAACTCCTTGTGATATATGAAATTCTCAAGTATTCTCAAGTGTCAACATTATTATTTCATGTAATTATATGCAACATTTAATTACAAATGTGTTTTATTAATCAGTTATAACCCTGATAACATATCAAAAAATGAACTCCACAAACACAGAGTTTCTAGTTT
>JAODUO010002193.1:32500-35382 GCA_025642075.2 Ridgeia piscesae
AACTGGACGTTCATATCTGCGAAGTGAGACCAGATCATGAGACATTTTTGTCACGAAGCTAGACTACACATCTGTCAGCGTTCTATACCACAAAGATGTTCCGTAGTTATGACTCGCCTTCACCGTCAAGGCAAGCGAGACATTTGCTAAGCATGATTCGACTTGTCTGATCTGACGTTCGACCATATCATTATCAAGACACTCGGTAAGTATGATTCGTGCTTCTTGGCGTGACGTTCTCTACCATCAGGACAAACCTGACATTCGTTACGTACAATTCCACTTGTTTTGTGGCGTTTCACAACAACTCAGGTCAGGTATTTGGTAATCACGATTTAACAAGATATTTAACTTGCGTGACGTCACGTTCATGCCTTCAAGTCGGTATTGCGTTATGCATGATTCCTGGCCGTGTAGTTCCCTGACAACAAGGCAGGCGATTGATTTCATTTGCAACTTGATTACAACAATTAACATTTTAGTTTGAAGCTTCTTAGTCGAGATGTGGTGAGATACACGTATGGTCTTTGGTGTAATAGCAGGGGGGGGTGGTTGGAACGGTAATAATGGCTTTTTGCTACCACTCAACATACAAATGCCCGTTTATGGTCTTTCGGATGTGAAAAAGAGTTAAGGTTATGGTTATAATTATAGTTCGGGTAAAATTGAGGTTTACCATAGTGTTGAAGGTAGTTCTGATAAGATTGAGATCAGGTGTTTACATGCATTTGTACTTCGAGGGGTAACAAGACGCTATTATCCTTCACCGCATGCGTGTCTTGTTTTTGTGGATAAAGTATGTGTTTATGTTTACGTCCAACCAGCGAAACAAATGCTGTGTGTGTGTGTGTGTGTGTGTGTGTGTGTGTGTGTGTGTGTGTGTGTGTGTGTGTGCGTGCGTGCATACGTGTGTGTGTGTGTGTGTGCGCGCGCGTGCATACGTGTGTGTGTGTGATTGTGAGTGAGTGAGTGAGTGAGTGAGTGAGTGAGTGAGTGAGTGAGTGAGTGTGTGAGTGAGTGAGTGTGTGTCTGTTTGTTTGCGTGCGTGCGTGCATGCGATCGTGTGTGCGCGCGTGTCGTGTGTGTGTGTTACGTGGTGAGCAAAACGGCGAATGAAGGAAATATCGGAGAAGTAACAGAGTAGAGACGTATTGACATTTTATGATAAATAATTTTTTATATTGGCTGTATTTATAACGTTGTGCTAATCGGCTGTCTTATTTGGCAGTCGACAAAATTATAAATAAGTGTTGTTACCAGGACCCAAGAATGTTATCATATTATTACATGGTAAAAATACCAGGCAAAGCAAATCAGTTAGCTAGCAACATGAAGCTTTTATATTAACAGTATGACTAAGCTAAATATAATAAATAAGCATGTATGTTTGATTTCAGAGACGATTAACAAGGCACTGACGAAACGACGGAAGACGAACAGAAAGACATGTGTTCCGGTCGTCTGCGAATTACAGCCCGCAGAAATAGGTAGACTTTGACCAAAGTCTGTAATATTATGTAACATTATGGGTGCAAAGCATTTTGGGATTGTTAAACATCGACAGGTATTGCTTAACATAACTTGTACGGAATGTTTTTCCAGATGCCCTTTGCAGTCTAAAGGAACTCTCTTCTGCCGTTGATGACATTCTCCTGCACCGACCACCAGACGGCGTAACGGACATCGACGCCAATGTGAACCACTTCCTGTGTCCCGAATACGCCTGGGACATGATCGATTACTTGCTGGTTTGTCATGTTCCACTTTCATATGTATGCAGTCATGTTGCAGATACATTTTGTGTAGTTTATTTGTCATAGTGTGACAAAAAATCACTTTTCGCCATTATAATTTATCATTTTGTGTCGTACATTATTTACTAAAGTAGGTTGACCATTGTAGAGTGAGTAGGCGTGACTGGGAGAGGGAAATGCGAGGTTGGTGCTAACATTGGAAAAGGTGAGAGATTGGCCTAGAATGGTGGGATGTTGACCACCATACAGAGAGCGCAAATAAGAGGTTGGACTCAATGTCACCAACTGTCACCAACTGTCACCTATACATTCAAAACACCTAGTTCAATATTTTAACCAAGTAAATAACCGCATGCGTTGACACGAAACGCACAAACAATGCAAACCCTGCTTTAACAACACTAGAAACCAGAAGATTGAGAGGAGATCAGATTGAGGTGTTTAAAATATTGAATGGGTATGAAAATATTTCTGTCAATATTTTTTTCACAGTCAAGGAAGAGAGGACTAGAGGACATGGAGTTACATTAGCAAAGAAGCAGTGTAGACTGGATATTAGAAATGTTTCATTTTCACAAAGAACAGTAAACGAATGGAACAGATTATCAGCTGATTGTGTAGGTGCTAGTAGTGTTAATATATTTAAAAATAAAATCGACATACCTAAGACGGGCGGGGTATACTTGATAGATAGGTTGGACTCTCGATAAGCCAAATGGCTTCCTAGTCCACCTGCCATCTAGAGTTGAATCTCTAGGTGGCAATCTTGTTAAATCTTGTTAAATCTTATTCGTGCAACGAAGAAGGTGAAACATTTGAACTAAAATATATAATTAATTTCCTGTTGTTGCGACCTGACAGCGTATGGACGAGAAGTTCAGGCTTCAGAGTGGGATTATCTTCGAAAGCGAGGAACTGAACCCGAACGTGCGTGCCGTTCTCGTCGACTGGCTCATACAAGTCCAGGTATGTCCTACTGCACTGTCTCGTTGTTGCACACGTTGTGACATTGAACATGACCTGTTGGTCTCAATAATAATGTGAGCCTGGATGAAGCTATTATCCAATTACTTGTTAAGTGTACGAAATAGGAAAATAGCCAATCCCCTTACGGGAGAGTTTGGTAGT
>JAODUO010002194.1:0-25000 GCA_025642075.2 Ridgeia piscesae
CCCCATGGAGTAATCTACCAATGTAGGGTATCATCATACCCATGTTCGGTATACTCATAAAATGGAGTAATCTACCAATGTAGGGTATCATATACCCATGTTCGGTATACTCATACCATGGAGTAATCTACCAATGTAGGGTATCATCATCCCATGTTCGGTATACTCATAAAATGGAGTAATCTACCAATGTAGGGTATCATCATCCCATGTTCGGTATACTCATACACATGGAGTAATCTACCAATGTAGGGTATCATCATCCCATGTTCGGTATACTCATACACATGGAGTAATCTACCAATGTAGGGTATCATCATGCCCATTTGGTATACTCATACACATGGAGTAATCTACCAATGTAGGGTATCATCATCCCCAATGTTCGGTATACTCATACACATGGAGTAATCTACCAATGTAGGGTATCATAATGCCCATGTTCGGTATACTCATACACATGGAGTAATCTACCAATGTAGGGTATCATCATACCCATGTTCGGTATACTCATACACATGGAGTAATCTACCAATGTAGGGTATCATCATACCCATGTTCGGTATACTCATACACATGGAGTAATCTACCAATGTAGGGTATCATCATGCCCATGTTCGGTATACTCATACACATGGAGTAATCTACCAATGTAGGGTATCATCATACCCATGTTCGGTATACTCATACACATGGAGTAATCTACCAATGTAGGGTATCATAATGCCCATGTTCGGTATACTCATACACATGGAGTAATCTACCAATGTAGGGTATCATCATGCCCATGTTCGGTATACTCATACACATGGAGTAATCTACCAATGTAGGGTATCATAATGCCCATGTTCGATATACTCATACACATGGAGTAATCTACCAATGTAGGGTATCATAATGCCCATGTTCGGTTTACTCGTACGCAAGTATTAGTCATACTAATGTAGGGTATCATCATACCCATGTTCGGTATATTTATTACATCTTAGTTGTTAGAATTATATGTATATATTACAAGCTAGCCGTTATATTTATAGGCGTAAGTCGGGTATCAATACACCCTTGTTCATATATAGTTTCGTATGGGTAGGCGGGAGAACCCGCTAATTAATTTTGATTAAAATACAATGATTAGGTTTATTAATTAATACAAGCACCGTTTATGTAAATTAGTAGTTATTGCACAGCGGGGTGAGAATCTTTTAAAATTAGGATGGTTAGGAAGTATTTTTTATTGGGAATGCAGGGTGTTAGCTGCAGTAACATAATATTAAGTATAGGCTATTGCAGCATGGTATTATGTTACATTTAACTTTGGTGACTTGTAGACATGTTTCGGAAATATAAACGAAATAAAATGTCGTCCTATTCTGACCAGCGGCAGCACGATGCAATTGCTGCGATAAAAAGGGGAGATTTTTTTAGATGAGCTGTTGAAGATTAGGACGTGCGGCATTCCGAAGAAAACCTCTGATGAATCACTGTCGGGTCGACGTAGCTCTTCCTGGAGTGTCCCACCTGGGAAGCCATAATGACATTGAGCGCACCTCAGCCAAAGAAAACTCTCCCGGTGACCAGTACCAGCACAGCGAACGTGTTGACCATATAAGAATACAGCTAGGTCATTTAAAAAAGAAACAAAGCAGAATGAAGCGCATAAGAAAACTCCTTCTGTCGCCACCTCAGGAGCTACTGGCCCTTCGAGTGTGGATATTGCCAAGCGAAAGCCAGAGAAAAAGGAAGTAAGCGAAGAAATCAAAATCGAAAGTTGACGACTGGGATGATGACGACGACGAAGAGTGGCCATGTATCGCGTGTTGCGAAGCTTTCAGTCGATGCAGGGAGAAATTGTCAAGATTGCAGGAAATGGCCACAAACAAACAAACGAACGAACGAACGAACGAACGAACGAACGAACGAACGAACGAACGAACGAACGAACGAACGAACGAACGAACGAACGAACGAACGAACGAACGAACGAACGAACGAACGAACGAACGAACGAACGAACGAACGAACGAACGAACGAACGAACGAACGAACGAACGAACGAACGAACGAACGAACGAACGAACGAACGAACGAACGAACGAACGAACGAACGAACGAACGAACGAACGAACGAACGAACGAACGAACGAACGAACGAACGAACGAACGAACGAACGAACGAACGAACGAACGAACGAACGAACGAACGAACGAACGAACGAACGAACGAACGAACGAACGAACGAACGAACGAACGAACGAACGAACGAACGAACGAACGAACGAACGAACGAACGAACGAACGAACGAACGAACGAACGAACGAACGAACGAACGAACGAACGAACGAACGAACGAACGAACGAACGAACGAACGAACGAACGAACGAACGAACGAACGAACGAACGAACGAACGAACGAACGAACGAACGAACGAACGAACGAACGAACGAACGAACGAACGAACGAACGAACGAACGAACGAACGAACGAACGAACGAACGAACGAACGAACGAACGAACGAACGAACGAACGAACGAACGAACGAACGAACGAACGAACGAACGAACGAACGAACGAACGAACGAACGAACGAACGAACGAACGAACGAACGAACGAACGAACGAACGAACGAACGAACGAACGCACGCACGCACGCACGCACGCACGCACGCACGCACGCACGCACACACACACACACACACACACACACACACACGAGAAAAGACAAAGATCACAGTCGTGATTGAACACGTCAAGATGTAAAGAACCACCGCTAAAAATGTTAGAAAAGCGTTATATAATTACACAATTCTAGTTACTAGCCATGTAGAGACTAACAGGTTTACTTAACAATACAAGATTCAAGGTTCATACAGGGAGACGGGAAACGTAACACGAAGAGAGTGACAACCGTAAGGATTATTAAATCTTTAAAAGAAAACTTCGGAGGTCAGACATTGTTAGTTTTTCATTAGTCCAGCTGTGGACTAATTTTGAAGGATAAACCATTTAAAGGGATCTTCGGGCCAGCCACAAACGTGACTAGACTGGCAGTGCGTCACTACATACGGATGTGCAGAAAGCTACGTATATATAGGAACGCATAGATAGCTCGGACGGAAAACTGGAGAGGTTTGGGAGTAACGAAGAGATCGGAGACGTAGGAAGATGATTTCGGTCTACCATTTTGGTTTCTAAATTACTCTACTAATATAAGACTGTTGCTCATATTTTTCTCATTGACTTCTGAATTTCTGAACTTTAAAACATGGAAACGGATAGGGATTTTGAAGGAGTCCTGAAGTATAGTAGGGTACTCAAAACGTCGATGTTATACTTATATATTGCCACCGCAAAACTGTGTCAATCTATTCGTGTATATAATAATAATAATAAAGCTTTATTGACATATTCAACGTGCATTACATGACGAATTGGAATGTAGTCTGGCGTTGTCTCATATAGTGTCTATATATACAATAAAATGAAATATGGCAAATAAATATAAAATATACATACAAGATATACATTGTACATAATTTGTTCTTTAAAATGTTTTTTAATATAATAAATAAATCAATAAAGACAAAATTAAAATAATATATTATTTATTTAACAATAATTGTGGTGTAAACTAGTTAATAAATAAATATATAATAAATATATATCATCTTTAAAATTGTTTAATATATATATATATATATATATATATATATATATATATATATATATATATATATATATATATATATATATATTATCTTCTAAAAATATAATTTAAATTAGTAAACATACATTATAAGAGGACTAAAATATCATTTAAAATTATATTTACAATTGTATGCGTCCAATTTTGTTAAAAATATATTTATACAATTATTAAGTTAAGCTATAATTTCAGGAGAAGAGAAGATTGTTGTTCAGCACCACCGATCCGCTACTGAGAATAGGTACACCCACACCCCACACGCGTACGGCTAAGCCATACCAACAAACGCCAGAAAAATAACAATTCCGCCAGAGTGGCGAAAACAGCCAAGTTTCCAGGGTCTTTACAGCTACGTTCTATATTTCATTCCTGATAAGGCTGCTACGGCATTCGGGTAAAAACTATTTCTAAAGCGATTTGTTTTCGTACGGATGCATCTATAGCGTTTGCCTGACGGTAATAATTCGAACAGATGATGGGCGGGGTGAGTTTGGTCTGAGATAATTTTGCCAGCTTTTTTTTGGATCTGTTTTTATATATGGCTGTTAGAGAGGTGAGTTCACTACCGACAATTTTGGAAGCTGTTTTCACCACTCTGTCAAGCCTGCTCCTCTGGCGCTGGCTGATGCCGCCGATCCATACACATATTGAGAATGTAAGAATACTCTCAATAGCAGAACGATAGAACTGAACAAGAATTTCTCTCCTCAGCCCGAACTTCTTTATCGCAGGAAGAACAGTCTTTGTTGAGCCTTTTTGACGACAGCATCTGCGTTGTTTTCCCAAGCTAAGTCACTTGATATTATCGTGCCTAGAACATTAAAACAGTCCACCCTCTCGATAGAGTCGCCGTTATCAATACTGGGAGCAAGTGGGTTTTTTCTCTTCCTAAAATCTACGATCATCTCTCGAGTTTTGGACGCATTCAGTTGTAGGTTGTTAGTGTCAAACCACGACACCAGGCTGCTACCTTCATAGCGGTCTTCAGACTCATCTGAGTCCGACGCCAGCCCTACTAATAATCATCTGCAAATTTTAACAAATGGTACAGAAGAGTGATGTGAAACACAGTCATTTGTAAAGAGAGAATATAGCAGTGGGGAAAGGACACATCGCCGAGGAGTCCCCGTGTTCATGATAATAGTACTGGAAAATATACTGTTCATCTTAACAACCTGTGATCGCTGTAGTAAAAAGTCCAGAAGCCAGTTGATTGATGGGTCAAGTGACAGCAACTGAAGTTTTCCGTATAGCTCCTGAGGGATGACCACATTGAAGGCAGAACTGTAATCAATGAAGAGGATGCGTGCATATGTGTTCGGATAATCCAAGTGCTGCATCACAAAATGCAGGGCCAATGCAACAGCATCGTCGGTACGTCTGTTCTCCCTGTACGCGAACTGCAGTGAATCCATGCTGGAGTTGGTGACCGACTTCAGATATCTCAGTACCAATCGCTCAAACATGAAGATGAACTTTATTCAGTATGAATAAATTCGAAGTCGAACGTTGGAACGGAATCGGGGAAAACAATACTGATTCTCGCGCATCTACATGACACATTCTCATCACCTCCTTCACACTGTGAGAGTGTCCGCCCCAAGTGCACGCGACCCAAACGGGGCTCATTCTTACAAGGAGACGGAAGTGGACCTGGGCTGTGTCACGTCAGCAGAATACTAGATAACCGATGGACATCGCGTATCACCACCTGGAAACCATACAAAAGGAAAAGTCCAAGAAGAAGGCCACCGAGACGTTGGATAGATGAACTAGACGACCACTGAAGGGTAGAGGATCGCGCAAGATAGGCAGATGTGGAAACAGCTTGTTGAGGCCTCTTCGCCCAACCACGGAACACCACGGCTGATATAATGATGATGAATGATGATGATGATGAAAAAATATATATATATATATATATATATATATATATATATATATATATATATATATATATATATATATATATATATATATATATATATAATAAACTATTCGTCGAATAGTTATAACAATAACTGTGGGGCAAAGTGCTCTCCTGGGGGCACTTTGCCTAACATGACGAAACTTGAGAGATGTTGTGGACGCTCATTAAACGTTAATTTTTGCTGATGTGACGCTGCGACGATTCTGCTATTATGATGACATGTCATCACCATCATCAGGCTGTCGGTCGAGTTGCGACAAAGACTGCTTTCATTACTTGACTAATGCTCTCTGTTTATCTCTCTGCTTTGAGAGTGATGTCCATGTGTCGGTCTTTATGTCTCTCAGCTTCAGGTTTCGCTTGATGATATCCTTGACCCGGAGACGAGGGCGCCCTCTCTTCCTGTAACCAGAAGACAGTTGAGAGTAGAAAACCTGCTTTGGTCGCCTGTCTGGTGACATCCTCATGAGGGGTTCAGTCCACCGGAGATTCTTTCTGATCAGAAGATCTTCCATAGATGGCAGCCCTGTCCGTTCGAGTATATCCTTGTGTGTCACTTTGTCCATCCAGGTTATCCTCATGATGTCGCATCATGAAGACTTGTAGCTTTTTAACCTGTCGTCTGTACACTGTCCAAGCCTCGGCTCCACAGAGGAGGGTAGACAGCACGATTGCATGGTATATCTTGCCTTTAACCCGCACGGACACATGGTGGTTATTCCAGAGTCTTTGGCATAGTTAGCCGAAAGATGCACTAGCCTTGGCCACCCTCCTCTGTATTTCATCGTCAATGCATCCATGACTTGCTTCCGAGGTAGGTGAATTCCAGAACAGAATTTAGCGTGTTTCTATCAAGCATGATATCCTCCTCTCGGGTTCTTGTAGAGTTGGGTTGGTACAGCACCTCGGTCTTCTTGGTGTTAATCTTCAGGCCGAACTTCTTTGACGCATCGGAGAAAGCATCCACTATTTTCTGCATCTCTTCAGCAGAGTGAGCATCCAGTGTACTGTCATCTGCCAATAGCAGCTCTGTCAGCAGTACCCGAGTAGTCGTGGTCTTCGCTCTGAAGTGTACGAAGTTGAATAGGTCAGTGCTCTGTCTGGACTGTATGTAGACAACATCCCCCATATCTCGGACAGCTTCGTAGGAAGATGGAGAAGAGCGTGGGGGCAAGTACACAACCTTGCTTGACCCGATTTGTGACACCAAACGATTCCGAGACTTCCCCTCCAACACAAACATTCGCCATTATTCCGGCCGGTATGTAGTGCCTCGATCATTGTTGTGAACTTCTCTGGGCAGGCATACTTCCTCAGTAGCTGCCATAGCCCGGTCATCACAACTGTATTGAATGCCTTACTGAAGTCGATAAATACCATGTCCAGTGGTCGGTCCTGCTCAATGCACTTTTCTTGTAACTGTCGGAGACAAAATATCATATCCACGGTGCTCCGGTTACCTCTGAAGCCACATTGTGTCTCCGGAACTACCTTTGGTGTTATGTGGATAGATAGTCTGTTGAGAAGGATCTTGGCGAAGATTTTGCCTGCTATGGAAAGAAGAGAGATTCCTCTATACTTCCCACAGTCTGTTCGATCACTTTTCTTGTAGATGGTTACAATGCTGGCATCCTTCCATGCTTATGGTACAGAACCCACCTCCCAGGCATTGGTGATTAGTTGGTACAGTCTGCTGAACAGATTGTCTCCTCCCGTGCTTCCATACTTCTGCAGGAATTCCATCTCCTCCAGGTGCTTTGCAATCTTTCAGGCAGGTGATTGTTCTAGCCATCTCATCCATGGTTGGAATCCCATCGAGGTTTGTCTTGGTAATGCGCCGCGAGATGTTGCCCAGAACTTCGTGATTTATATCGCTAGGGACGTTGAGTACTTTCCTGAAGTGTTCAGTCCATCTTCCTATAACTCTCTTGCTGTCAGAGAAGGTCTCCATTACATCTGTTGATTTCAGGTGAACAGGTCCCTTCTTTTTGGGTCCCCACACTTCCTTCAGTCCATTGTAGAAGCCCTTCATGTCGTTTCTGTCAGCAGCTCTCTGCAGTTCCACTGCCTTCCTTTCCCACCAGTCTGACTTCAGTGCACGGGTGCATTTATGTAGCAGTCTGCAGGCATCTTTATATGCTGCAGTGGTGGATCTAGTGCTCCTGGTTTGGAACACACTCTGGTGGGCTTGGTCTCTTCTGCTCGTAAGAGTCTGTAGCTCCTGGTCTTTGGGGTTGAACCAGTCCTGGTATTTTCTCTGTGGCTTGCCAAGATATGTCTTGGCTGTGTTGTATACGACCTGCTGGAGAGCTGCCCATTCCTCGTCATGTGTTGAGTTTTCCTTCTCCTCCCATTGGGCGAGAACACTGTCCATCTCCTGCTCAAAACTCCCCCAGTGGCTGATGGTACTTAGTTTTGCAGTTTTGAGCTTGGTCGACTTACTTGTCCCTTGCCTGTTGTGCTTTTCGTGTATTCTGAAAGCCACTTTTGAACTCAGCATCTGGTGATCGGTCCAGCAGTTAGCTCCACGCATGGCTCGGGTACTGTGGCTGTCCAACTTATCCCGGCACCTCATAATGATGAAGTCGATCATATGCCAGCGTCTGGAACGAGGATGCATCCAGGTGGTCTTGCGTTCATCATTCTGCTTGAGCATGGTGTTCGTCACTATCAGTTCGAACTCAGAGCACAGAGCCAGTAGAAGCACCTTGCCATTGGAGATTCATTTCCCAATCCCACGTGTGCCCTTGACCAAGGGCTACTTGTCATTTTCTCTTCCTATCTTCGCACTGAAGTCTCCTTTTAGTAGTAGCTTATCTGTAAGAGGGATGCCACTGAACACACTAGCCAGATGGTTGTAGTAGGCTTCCTTTTTTCATCTGGATTTGTCATTGTTGGAGCGTACACGCTGATAATTGTAGCGAAGTTGTCCTTGCTCAGAGGTAGTCTCATCGTCATGATTCTGTCACTTACTGGCCGTGGCATGTCTATCAGCTTTGTGACGATAACCTTTTTGACAGCAAAGCCCACTCCTGCCTCCCTTCCTTCTCCTTTGGGTTTGCCACTCCAGACGTTTTCTAAGTCGTTGAGACTACCAGACTCTGAGAACATTATTTCACATAGGGCGACGATGTCGATGTTGTATTTGGCAAGTTCCATTGCTACTAGTACCGTACGTCTTTCTGGTCGGTCAGCTCCTTCAAGGAGGGTTGTTTACTCCGAGAAGAGACTACAATAGACTACGGTAGGTTTCCTATGCAATATATATATATGCTAATTTTAGGGCCATTTGGCATAGGCAGAGAATCAACCCTGGTATTTTCGTACTCTACCGGGGAGTAAAAGTTCACTGGCACCTTGCCAATGTGTCTTGGACTGCCAGCTAGCGTATATGCTAATTTCTAGAGCCATCTGGTTTACGAAGGCTGAACCCTACCTTGCTATTTGGGTAGTCTACAGAGGTGCAGTGTTCATTGGTACCCTGCCAAGATTTTCAAGACTCAAAAGCGCTGAACAAAATGAGATAATCGCGGCTAGCGTCTGTCCTCAGGATAGAGGTTAAGTTGTATAAATAGAGAGAGTTTTCATTATTCGGTGGGACTACTGGGGCTTATTACCGGGGGAACACGTACGTTTTTCACCCCGGGACACGCCGCTCCAGAGCGCCCTGTTGTAGAGAACGACCCCCCTTGGGACGCATGCGCGGGGGGAGTTACTCCGCAGGATATGTGTGAGTGTGTGTGCGTTGGTGTGTATCTCACTCTTCTCGTGTGCGCTCGCCAGAATCGGTTTAACCCCCGATTCAGGGTAAAGTGACAGACGCTCGTTCCAGGTTCGATCTCGGATATTTTATTCACAATTTGTTCACGTTCGTATACATAATTTCAAAAGATATACATTGCGTTGGCAATAGTCTTTAACATAGTACTAGTAACATCGAAGTCACTGCGTGTCTGTTGCCAGTCCACTACAGCGCTCCTACATTTTAAAGTTTTAAATACATGCCGGTAATTTTGATAATCTCGATAAGTATGAGCTTCAGTCTCATACTCATGTTTTAATTTAGGCAGCCAAAAGGAGGAAGAGTCGCGAGCATCTTCCGTCGCTCTCGATCTCCGCTCTCCTATCTCTCGATCTCCTCTCTCTGATCTCTGATCTCTGATCTCTGATTAAAACCACGCTCTCTCCTTTTATTGTAAACCGTTAAATTAACCAGTGTGCATCTGTGCGCATGTGTAATTAACAATTCCGGTCGCAAGGTTTGCCCAAGAACGCTAGTTTAACGTTATCACGTACTCGAGAAACACCTGCAAATCTATACCAATTCAACCTTTGTCCAAACTGTCTCCGCTAGGATTTAGTCAATGTTCAGTAAATCACTCGCTGGTAATATATAACCATTAAGATCCGCTCCGCCGGTGTGGTCCAGGATGGGTTTCCATTGAAGCCTCGAGTGGAGTAAACATCTTTAGAATTCGTCGGTTCTTTGTGTCCGCTTTGGCCTTGCTCTGGTTTTGCCTCTGTGTTAAGTAATACTTTCTAGACTAATAACGCTATATTGTATACACCATTAAATATTAAGCGGGTGGGTTTTTACATTCGCCCTCTACCACGAGTTGAACATTTTATTTTTCAACTATACCAATTATACTAATAAAAACCACCAAGATTAATATAATGGAAACTCTCTATATAGAGTTATCGTTGCAAACATGTCTAGTAACAGTGTCTAGGAACTAATATACAATTGCTACACTCGCATCCTGTAAGTAAAGGTTGTTTACAAACAGTCGTCCAATTTTAAATGACGCTCTACGGAAATTTCCGTCAAGTCTACAAAGCATTATACAAAAACCACACTTATATAAAAAATACAAACAATCGTCATACGCAGAGTTTCTCTCAGCGGAAATTCAATTATAAGCGACCAAATGATTATACAATGACATCAAGCATGTTAAAGAATATAAACACTTGTCAATGTGAGAATTTCTCTCGGCGGAAATTCAATTCAATGCTACCAAATAAAATGCAATTTTCGCCATTGTAATGCATGCACATGTAACACATGTCTTTTATAGAAGATTCGTGTCAAAGTTATACTGAAAGTAACACATGCAAACGTGCCTGGAATTAATTCAATGACCTGTGTTTCCACATCGAGAGCTTAAGTGAGTATCACTCTGCAAGTCTTACGTAGTTCTGGCTCGCCTGTTAAAATACCACAAAACGAGTTCTATCGTAAACTGCGCCTGCCCTACGGATCATCAGATTTCTGCCGTGACACAAGTTAGGCTGAGCAATTCCACCAGTTAGTGCGTGTAATGCAATGTCTGGTGTTAATTGAATTTGTGCTTTAGATAGCGGTTGTGATGAATGTTATCAGTCAATAGTAATTTGACACGGAACATCAATTGTTGTTCTGATTGAAACAGGATATTCGCATAGTAACGTAATACCATTGTACTTCCAGTGCATGGAAACCAGCAAGGTTCGCTGACGTTAATATATTAGTTAGTTATCGTCTACATCCGTTAGAAAACATAATTCTAGGGAGACTTACTCTCTGTTAAATCTGGCTATCTGCTGTAACCAATGATCGTGCTTGACGCATACTTTCGCGGCAACAATCTGTAACAAGTTTTCCTGTATTTGCCAAAGATTAGCCATGTGGCGTACTTTTAGTGACATTTTCTCAACATAATCCTGTAAGGAATTAATACGTTTGCGATTCTGTACTACTGCGTTGTGAGTCTGATTGATATCGGACAGCATGTTACTTACAGAATGAACCACTCGTCTGTCATAATTTGTCGTCGGCCTTCCTCCACGTCAATGTCCGTTACTGTCCCAAACAGTGAGCAATTCAACTCACCGACAATGTTCAGAATTTCCCGTCTTGTCCGTTGCGCATTCGGTCCATCGGAGAACATCGTATTTTCAATGTCGGAGAGGCGAATGCTCCATGTTTCGGTGTCCATGGAAGTAGTTCAAATTGTGAAGGATTGCTCGTAAACGATCAAGTCTCTGTCATAGTCCTGGTATTTCAGTCGGCGTGGTTACGTGTCTCATCGCCATCCGTCACAAGGATGCCGTCAGTCAGTAGTCGTGGTTCGTTCAAAGGTATGTTCGTCACGTTGTAGTCAGATGCTCTCACTAAAACGCAGCTCGCGTAAAGCAATAAACAAGGTCGATATGACTCCATTTTGCGCGTTTATGATAATCGATAGTCGGTGCCGCGACTGTACGCTTTTTAGAATGCGAAATCACAGGATCAATTTGTATGTTTTCGTTACTGTCGTCTGTAGGCGTCAAGTCAGTCGTGTCGAGACGCCGCGCGGTTAAGCGTCGCTGATGAGTTGAGCATCTCGTCTGAAATCGGCGCGTAACAGGGTTGTCCCGCTGTCTGGCGCACGTCTATGCGACAGTCGGGGCATGTGGGGTGTGCCTTCATTGTCACCCTCATCACGTCAATGTCCTGTACGCCGTCGTCTACGGGTGGCCGCTCGTGCGCTGAATGCTCTGTCTGCCATGGCTGACCGGTCTGTCGGTCACAATCGGAGGGTGCCGCCGGGATAATGTCACGCTGCATCTGAGGCTATTGGTGACGTATCCACATTCGTTCATCATCCATCACAGTATTCTGAGTCATCAATCTAGTCGCGATGTTTGAGTGCGAATGGCTTGACTCTGCCCGAGTACAAAGTCTGCGTATTGATCCACGTGGGCCATTATTACAGTATTAAAGTGTTATAACCATCTTCGATTGATAGAGATTGTTCACACATTCATGGCGTGAGCAAATACATTTTTGCAAGTAGTCAATTGGTAATCGCCGTCGTGACGATCAATGCCGAGTGTTCACGATGTGGTTCACAATGGTAATATTGTTCGTACTCACAGTAGTAATGTTGTTGTTGTCTTTTCCTTGTGTCGATGAGAACCGTTGTCTGTGAAGATCCGAGTTGGCGCGTTCGTCAGTGTCTGTGAAAATCCGAGCTGGCGCGCTAAGCCAGTGTAGAGAACGACCCCCCTTGGGACGCGTGCGCGGGGGGAGTTACTCCGCAGGATATGCGTGAGTGTGTGTGCGTTGGTGTGTATCTCACTTTTCTCGTGTGCGCTCGCCAGAATCGGTTTAACCCCCGATTCAGAGTAAAGTGACAGACACTCGTTCCAGGTTCGATCTCGGATATTTTATTCACAATTTGAAGTTCACGTTCGTATACATAATTTCAAAAGATATACATTGCGTTGGCAATAGTCTTTAACATAGTACTAGTAACATCGAAGTCACTGCGTGTCTGTTGCCAGTCCACTACAGCGCTCCTACATTTTAAAGTTTTAAATACATGCCGGTAATTTTGATAATCTCGATAAGTATGAGCTTCAGTCTCATACTCATGTTTTAATTTAGGCAGCCAAAAGGAGGGAGAGTCGCGAGCATCTTCCATCGCTCTCGATCTCCGCTCTCCTATCTCTAGATCTCCTCTCTCTGATCTCTGATTAAAACCACGCTCTCTCCTTTTATTGTAAACCGTTAAATTAACCAGTGTGCATCTGTGCGCATGTGTAATTAACAATTCCGGTCGCAAGGTTTGCCCAAGGCCGCTAGTTTAACGTTATCACGTACTCGAGAAACACCTGCAAATCTATACCAATTCAACCTTTGTCCAAACTGTCTCCGCTAGGATTTAGTCAATGTTCAGTAAATCACTCGCTGGTAATATATAACCATTAAGATCCGCTCCGCCGGTGTGGTCCAGGATGGGTTTCCATTGAAGCCTCGAGTGGAGTAAACATCTTTAGAATTCGTCGGTTCTTTGTGTCCGCTTTGGCCTTGGTCTGGTTTTGCCTCTGTGTTAAGTAATACTTTCTAGACTAATAACGCTATATTGTATACACCATTAAATATTAAGCGGGTGGGTTTCTACACTGTGACAGCTAGGCATACTGTCACAGCATATACTGTGTGTGTGTCCTTTTGGGCAGACTACTGGGGCATATTGCCGGGGGAACAAAAACCTACGCTGTTCACCCCGGGACACGCCGCTCCAGATCGCCCTGTGACAGATACTGTCACAGCACCGTGTGTGTGCTATATTGGGCTTGCTGGGAGAAACACCGCTCTCCCGACCGTTCTCCACGGGAAACTGAACACCCGTGCGTGAGTAATTTGACTATTGTGTTAATTAATAACCGCGTATCCTACACGCTGTCAATGCCGTCACGTTGGTGAGACTTTGTATTTGTATTGGTTTAGTTGTTGGAGTATTTTAGTTAGTTTCGTAGATTTGTACTATTAGGATTTTGATGTAATAAACTGTAAAACTATTATATATATATATATATATATATATATATATATATATATATATATATATATATATATATATATATATATATATATATATATTGGTTTGTGGTTAGACTGTTAGAGTGAGCGAGTGAACGTGTGCCCGAGTCAGGCACTGGACGCGTCCGTGCCGACCGCTGGCGCCAAACGCTACAATTGGTGGCGGGATTCACCTCGCAAACGCTACAGATGCAGACATTTACACGCGTAACCCCACCCGGTATTTGACAATGCTCTATATAGCGACCTACGTTGCTACTACAGAACAGCGTGATGAGCTCTGTAAAGAAGAGGAAGAATATATACACACACTGCTAAATGCTAAACGCTCCATTACGAGAGATAGGATTTGCGATGTCCGAAAACAGTGCTCTCAATCATTGTTTATACAGCTATGATAGGGTTGGCAGCGACAAGTTTAATTTATGAAAAATGGTTTCGTATTAATAATTATTATATATACCAACTGGTAACAACCTTAATTGGCTCCGCTGTCTGCCCGGAATCGTACATGATATAATTGATTGTTACATTTGTTGTTTATACATACTGTTTGTTTGTACGATTCCAAAAAATAAATATTCATTCATTCATTCATTCATTCATTCATTCATTCATTCATTCATTCATTCATTCATTCATTCATTCATTCATTCATTCATTCATTCAACAAGATCACAAAAATAATTATTCATATCATGTGTTTTAGTGGCGCCACGTTGTGAGCCTGGATCCAATCACAACTCATGGCGCCTCAAGTGGCTCCAAATGATATTAGATTACGGAAGTTGGAATCACATACACTTGTCACTTCCCTGTTTGACATGTTGCGAAGTGTAGCGATGATTTTACGAGTTACTACAGCTTAGACTGTTCATCATGACATATCTACTGAACATTAATTCGATTGCGTTGAAAAAGCTACAGTTATTATGTATAGTTGCATTCATTGTCTTGGTGCACAATCCAGGTAAGCAGGCGGGAATATTTTCTATTGCTTATACTTACACTGTTATAGACTTTAATATAATATAGGCCATGGAGTCGGACTGACGTGACGGTCACATTCACTCATCACTGAGATATCATGACTTGGTCTTGGCCCATCGATTACGTAATTTGGTGAAGTTGAGTCAAAATTACATATTAGGCCCGCGCAGTACGTGGCATAAAAGAGCCAGGGAGCTATGCCTATGGCCCCCCGATCCAAGAAAATGTGGAGGGAAATGTGGGGAACAGAGGAACAACAATGCCATGCCTGATAAATTGGCTGCCTGGTGAATATAGTGATATAGGGATGCCTGTGTAGGACTTCCCTTCCCACACCCAGTCCTATCTGCAAAGAAATTTGGGCACTCAAGTGACAATCGAACCCTGCCGAACCTCAATTTTACTGTTATACCTGTATCTTTGCCAACATTTGATATTTATTTTGCCAACATACATATTTATAATTCCATAAACACTGCGTCTTTGCACACTTTTGAGGCCGAAAAGATGGTGCCATCGGCAAAACCAAACTATGTGTTGCTCATTCTAAGTGCACAGTGCATTAACACATGGCCGAAGTACAAACCGGTGCACTATTTTGGGTCTGAAAGTGTGTCTAAAACGAAATATTTTTAAAACATAAGTATTCCTGGGAATGATGAATTATTATCATTTGGTTGGTATAACCTATCAAGTGTAGGCAAGCAACAACATCGAGGTAGGTCCAAATTACACTCAAGTGCCAAAATATTTTATCATTCAAATACCCAATGTGGAGGAATCCTCCACTTTTGTCATAGGCGATAAGCACCCAGCTGTCTGGAGCCTAATAGGTCATACGGTATATATATATATATATATATATATATATATATATATATATATATACCGTATGCATGTGTTGACATTTACAATATATTCATAGAACATTAAGACTGTCTACGCTTAGATGTCAGTAGATATAAAATCATATATATATATATATATATATATATATATATGATTTTATATCTACATATATAGTTTGGCCCTCCAATACAAAATCCTGGCTATGCCAAAGGGCCCATACAATTTATTAGATCCTTTGAAGAATCTATAGTTCTCAATCAACTAGGGAACCATAATACTATTTTACGGCATTATTCTCTCAAACACTTGGCTTGGCAATATTATGGGCGATACCAATTTCTGCTATCTGATTAAAAGTAAATTGAGTTTTTGTTGATGCTTACTTAATTATCTTTAAAATGGTCTGACTGTGATAGGTGACAAACATATACAATTAATATTCTGAATAACTTTAGAATGAAAAACCACTGGCTGAGTGGATTGGAGTTAGATAACCGTTGATAGATTATCTCCAAGATATCTCCCATTGGATGAAAAACAGTAGAATAAAGCTTAATGCAGATAAGACCGAATTTCTCATTGATCATTGGTACCCAAATGCTGCATAGAAAACTTGATGTTGTTTTCTTGATATATGTTGAGTCAAAGTATCACACCAGCCGCCTCAGTGTTAAATCTTGGATGAAATCTTCAATTTAAAACAACATTTATTGAAAACATGTCGCTGCTGTTTTTACCATATCTGCGATCTGCACAGCTCTAGTAAGCAGCATACTTGACTACTGCAATTCTCTCCTTTACAATAATGCAAACAAGGATATAGCAAAACTTCAAATTGTTCAAATTGGTTTGGCAATGGTAGTCATACGTTCTTGTTTTTCTCACTCAGTCCTGCTTTTTAAATCATTGCATTTGATCCCTGTGCACTATTGCATTATTTTCATTTTTTTTACAATAACCTATCAAACCCTCAGCATATCTGAATTTGATGCTCGCTCCAGCAAGAAAATCCATACAGCAACGACCAATCAATAGTAACCCTCTTTACATTCTTTGGGTGAAAACTAAAGCTGAAACTCAAGCTTGCCACACCAACTCTGTGGAATTCGTTTCCTGCCAGTGTTACAAGGAAATAATATCATAGTTTCATTCCACCGGCGTCTAACAGCTTGTCTCTTTAAAGCTGCCTATCCTCCTTAGATTCCTAACACCTTCATCCATCCGTCAACCAGTAGCATAGCCAGGATTTTTAATTGGAGGGGGCCACCCTACAACCAAAAAAATTCTGTGCGTGTGTGTGTGTGTTCAAATTCAAACCCAGCTTCCTTAAAATGATACTGACATGACAACCAAGTTCACAAACCAATGTAGCTGGCTGTTCCGCAAAACCATTCACAGGAGGCATCAAAGTAAAATGTAAGAGGGAAACGACACATTATTAAAGAGACACGAACCCAAAGCCCCTACATAACATTAGCCTATAGCCAGCCACCACATTCCTCATGCAACTCTCCCAAACCTACTGACAAAGACCATGACAAATACCAACATGTAGTCACTTTGATGAAACAATAATTATACATCCCTACGATGTCGCTTTGGCTTTCAACAAGGAACTTCACAACATTTAACGTTGCGTATTTCAATTAATAAATAGGAAGTGGCATTTTCCCAGTTCAAAATCCACTAGAATTGATTTGGGTACAATGAGGACTACAGCCAGGGCAAATGCTTGGAGGAAAGTCAAAGGGATGATGGGAGATAAATGCATATCACGTAAATGTAAAGGAAATGTACTCAGCTCGTGTATTACCATGGCATACATGAATGCACTAATAGAGAAACAACAGGAGAAGGTCCAGGTTTGTAAAAAAACAACCTGGTAAAAATAATTGTGGGAGTTAAGAGAGCTGATAAGAGAAAATGGTATCAAGGAATTGAAGTTCATAAAATAAGTAACTTTGCTTATTAGCATTATGTCAATTTCTACTCAAAATATATATTGAGGAATGATCGATTTGAGAGTAATTTCGGTAGTGTTTTTAATATATTCAGTTCAAATGTGTGCCTATATTCATGCTTGCATTTATTGAATGCTTAATTGTTATCATATGTTAAAACAATGATTTTTTTTGTATTTTACTGAACCATTGGACATGTTTTATACCCAGATTCATAATGGTTGTGGAACGTCTTGTATTAACACTTACAGTATTAAAATTAATGTTACTGAAAATCTGATTAGAATGTCTTATATAGTTTGTGTGTGAAATAATGTCATTATCAAAGAATAGAGGTGAATGATTGCATCATACATACTTAAATTAGTTGACACCATCTGTTCAGTTAAAAAAAATGTAAACTACAATCATCGACCTCGGTCAACCATGAATGACCACAGTTGACTGCCAATGATGATGGTCGACCACCAGTGACCATCATGACCATCATCACTGGCCAACTACTGTTTTGAATTCTTAATAACCATTATCCATCACGCACATTGAGTATAATGACATTTTCATTACTTTGTCAACTCTTATGCTGCAGCCAGCCACAGAAATGGAAAATTCCTAACTTAATCCTATTTGAAATGACTTTTTTGTGAAAGGATAAGGACTGGGAAAGAAAATCTTACACAGACATCCTGAAACCCACTGTACCTTGTGACACTATGAAACAGGCAGCCATTTATTGGTTCTCTGTCCCGCACCATTCACAATTTTTTTTTTTGGTATAGGGGGCCATGGCCCCCCTCTGGCTATGCCACTGTTGTCAGCGACTTGCACATAATAGTTTTGTACGATTACTAGATTGCTTAATCCCTTGGATTTGTCACTCCATTGAGCTCAATCTTTGACGATTTTGATGCATAAGAAGTCATCGTTATTATTATTATTAAATTTTACTCCATCTTGACTAAATACCACTAATGTTCAGTCCTATCGCTGAATTTATACAATTTGGCTGTGTTTGTGCTTGTATGATTAAAGATGTATTATTACCTGTATGTGACAAATATAGAAAGTTAATATTCTGGACAACTATACAGTGAAAATTCAATAAATAATATTGGTATAGGCTACTGCATTCATACAATTTGGCTATGTTTCTGGTCATCTATCTATCTATCTACATTGATAAAGGAAAGAACCATTCTGTATAATTATAATTCCGTGGTCACACCATGGACAGCATCAGGCGATTTGATAGCAGGACAAACAAAAATTTAAATATAAAACAAATAAAATTTAATAATAATGCAATTAATCCACAGGGTTCCCAATACCTACACTAAAAAATTCAATTTTGCATTTGAAACTTTAAATTTTGTCACAATAGGATATTTTTTGGGATTCATGTGATAATCTGTTAAGGTTTTTTCAACATAGCAAGAGTTCTGTTTGCTTGTGAGGTGATGTCAGCTATCTGGCTTTTCCATTTCTTTCTGTGGTTCAACTCCTAGATAGGGATGATGATTGAGTGACTTCTTCCATTTTGGTAGTACACTATTAGTCAGTTATGATTTTTATGCAGACCTATGGAGTGGATAACACATTTCTGGATTAAAAGCCATCTGTCATTTATAGACTCATAGGGATATCTTACTTTGGTTATTTTGTAAGGCTGGTGTATCAGTAATATTTTCTATTCTATTCATAGGAATAACCAGAGAAAATAAATGCCAATTAGGTGATTATGGTGAAGAAACTATGCAGTGACTATGATTAACCAAAACACTTTTATTCATAATACCAACTCATTACTCCAGAGGACTTCAGAGCCTCTTGTCCCATTTTTATTTCTTGAGAAGACTTCATGATGTGTACCATATGGCATATGCAAGGGCCTCTGGCTCTGCAGTATCTCTCGGAACGAGTGGGGAACAACTGGTGTAAACTCTCTAGCCCCAGCCTAGGCTTTAGGGCTTAACATAAGTCCCTATATCAGGTCTAGCATTTGGTGTGTTCACCATACATAGTAATGCGTAAGGTAATACGATTATTCTGCCTCATACCACATTCACATGTGTTTGGCAGTGTTTTTATGCACAACATTTGACACCAGTGAGAGTTATTTTATATGACTGAAAAAGGACCATAATAACATGCCTAGTCCTTAGCCTTGGAATTTGCCTAGACCACTGCCAATATTGGCAATATAAATATTCCGAATGTAGCCAGTGTGTTGCAACTGCATTAGATGCATGGTTGCTGAATCTGTTACTTGCCTTATTTTACATTACAATACAGTAAGTTATATTACAGCAAATACAGCTATGCATTAGTGGCATTGATTATGAGAGTGAAAACACGACGACTGGCACATGCACGTTTGCTGCTTGGATCTTCAGTACTGAAGCAAACTGTTTCGATGCTCAGCTACATAACCACTTTGAATATCAGAAGAAATATATGTGTTAAATAAACTAATATTCTAACCCTATTACATTTTTATTCAATTTGATCACAATTTTTTGTGTGGCAATGCCTGGGGTTGCAAACCACAATCTTGCCCTCCACCTACCAGACTCAGAGCCAACAGTATCGTGAAGCACCCTACATAATGGTTCCTTTTCTCATTTTGATTGTAATAAAGTGGTAAATCAGAAATTTGCTAGATTATGATCTCATTTCCCTAGTCCAAGTCTCTGGGATGATCTTATCCCAGATCCGTACACATGTTGACCTGTACATAAAGATTAGCTTCCACATACTGAGTGACCAACTGGCACCTCTGTTGTAATTATACTATAATAACAATACACATTCACTGTATGATGAACAAAAACAGCCCTGGCCGGAGAATTGATCAGTTCTCTGTTGTGGAAGAAACTTTTTTGTAATTACTATATACATTCCAATTATAGAGTATTGTTATCTTCTACAAAACAAATGTGATTTACCTAATATAATGTACAGTAAATTTACTTTTGAGTATTGACCCTTGGCTAATCTATTTTGGATAATTTATTATTGTTGCAATTTATCATTATAGCTAGAGTGCCATAACACTATCTAATGTATAAAATGTAAGAAAAAGCCTCACAAAACATAATTTTTATGCTGTAGTGTATAATAGTTAATATCTAATCCTGTAAACCAAGAATGTGATTCATTATGGCAAGAATAGGAAATGATGATGCTACTAAACAGCTGATTCTGTATTTTAGATATATCATTGATTGTCACAAAAGGTAGCACATTGTACATTGTTGTACTTGCTTGGATTACAGCCATTAACAGCCATAGCTTTTGTAAATGGCCATGCACAAACATTAGGATGAATATGATGCTCCCTCACATGCACAAACATAATGTCATGTCTCTGTTCTGTACAGCACTGCTGGTATGACTATTGTTTTATAGACCTTTGTCTTCAACCTCACTTGCAACCTCCTGTCGCACAACACCACTTAATTTCTTCAAGTTTCTCTACAATACACTCACTCTCTGCTTGATCTCTCTTTCCATACCTTCTTTCTGTTCCACAACTGACCCGTGATATTTGAAGTGTGTCACTTTTTGCAGCTCGTCTCCCAGTATCTTTACAGTAAGTCTTTCTATCTCTATATTCCCTTTAAATAAGTCCGTGAAGTGGGTTTTTGGTTGACTAACTCACCTTACTCTTTCTTCCACTGCCTTCCTCCACTTCTCCAGATATTCTATAATGACTACCTCCTTTCTATCACACAACACAATGTCAACTGTGAGCATAATTGATTCTGGTGCATCTTTTGTCACCTCTCTCAAGACGTCCTTCAGTATGAGGAACGTATATGGGCTCAATGCAGAATTGCAGATCCTTGGTGTAACCAAACCTTCATACCAAAATTTCTACTTTTACCAGCCACACTGCCTACTTTTCTCCATATCATCCCCACAGGTCCTCCTATGGTCCTCAATCATAAGCATTCTCCAAGTCTATAAATACCATGCACTCCGGTGTCCTTCCATCCCTCCCTGTGTGTCTCTGTTGTTTGTCTGAGGATGAACAGTACAACTGTGGTACCTCTGCCTGGCAGAAACCCAAACTGACTTTTATGTGTGCTCATGCATTGTCATATCCTCTTGTCTATGACTCTCTTCCATATGGTAAAGGTGTGTGCTGTGAGTTTGATCCCTCTGTAGTTCTTACACTCCCTTTCCCTTAAAATTGGGATGCATGTGTTCTGAAGTCATGACACATACAGTTGAGTAGGCTGCACAATAACTTTGCGTTGAGTTGCCAATACATTTCTACATTTCAGCTGGTATTTTATCTGCTCTTACTGCCTTCCCAGTTTTCACCCACCCCTGAGTGCATGCTTGATTTCTTTTGATAATTCTTACCATTCCTAGGTTCACATCCCTCTCCTATGTCTCCACTCTCGTGTTTTCATTATTTATCAGCCAGTTAAAGTATTGGCTCCATCTCTCTCTCTGGTGTCATCGTCTTGTGTCCATACATCTCCCATTACACTTTTGACAGTTTGGATCTGACCTACCCAGGTACAGTGTATGTCCTTTCCTGTATGATCTCTAGTGGCTGCTATTCTGGAGATGTACTTCTGGCCATCACTTATTTCAAGGTTATCGTACAATCTCTCTGCTAATTCTGCTCTCACACTTGCCACCGCCCTCTTGGCTGTCTCTTTTGCTCTCTCATACTCTGCCTTGTTTGTCTCTTCTCCATATTGTTAGTCTGTCTTTCTTCTCCTTGATGCTTAAATCCCTATCCCCATTCATCGAGCCTGGCACACATGACACATGTATGTTGAGTGGGGAGTTCTAAATGACAGTTGGTCTCTGCAGTATTTATACAGGTCCTTGAAAACATGGAAAGTCAATGAGTTTTTATAATTAGCATTCCAAGCCTGGACATTCATGGAATTATTGTAGAGATCATGGCAAGTCATGGGAAACATATCACTGGACTTTTTATGTCTCACTTAGTTGTATTTACCGACTAAAAATATTTGATTGTCAGCTTATAATATTATACATGTATAAACATTAGTTGGGAACATTGTAGCAGTCTGTTTATCAAGATACAAGAAACTTTATTTAATGTCAGTTTACATGTGAATTTCATAACATTAGCTCATCTGAGCTATTTTCCAACAAATAAGTGTAAAGCAACAGGACATAAAACGTATAAAAAACCATAATTATAAAGTATTTAAGGTTAAAGCATTAAAACATAAAATAAAATATGGGTAATATGAGTAAAATATAGAATTGCATGCACATAAATAAATATGACAAATATGATATACACCTGTTCATTAAATTGATATGGCGACAGGCATGTTAACTGTTCACCTACATGTAGAGCAATTGCATGACGGAACGTCCAAGTCACTGATCAGTCTACAAAACTAGCCGTGGTTTACAGTTTTTTGCAGTTCATTTGGCAGGCTGTTCCAGATCTTCACCCACCCATGAGTTCCAGATCTGGGGCCCATCATGCATGAATGATTTAAGTCCATATTTGGACGTGTTTACCTTAAGGACGACCGCAGTTTTATCCTTTCGCAGGGAATACTGGAAGCATGATAAGATTTTGAATAAAAGTTAGAGCAATATTATTTATAATTTTGAATACTTCGCATGCCATTTCTTTCATCCTTTTCACGTGGAGGTGTTCAGTGTTAGCGGTCTTTAAAAGGTCATGATGCGTGGATGATAATCATTGTAAATAAAGCGAAGTTCGCCCTATGGTGTATTTTTTTCAAAAATAAAACTTGTGATATCCCTAGTTTCCCTCTTGCCGAAACTAATTGCTTGGAATTTAGTTGGGTTAGCCTTCATCTAATTGATTTTGAACCATTGTAATGTGGAAGTACAGTCTGATTGCAAAGTGTGAATGAGAGTGTCAGTGTATGGGTGAGCATAAGACAGGGTGTTATTGTTAGCATAGTTGTAGAGAGAGGACCCAGAATAGAGCATTGGGGTACACCTCTGATGATGTCAGCCCACTCACTGTAGTGAGGTCCTAATTTCACTCGCTGTTTCCTATTGCAGAGATAACTATTAATTAGACTACAAGATTTGTTCGAAAAGGCCATAAGTGCAAAGTTTGCCTAAAAGCAGGTTATGAGGGAGGCAATCAAAGGCCTTTGTCAGGTCCCATGATAATGGGTGCGACATACTCATGGCTGTCAAGTGCCTTGTGCCAATCCTCTACTAGTCTCAACAGCTTGGCCTGAAAGCACCGAAGAATGCTAATCAGTCTGTAGTTTTGTTTGTCTAAAAGATCTTTTTTCTTATACACCGGGATAACTTGCACTTCTTTCAGTCTGTTTTGGAAGGTTGAGGTCGCAAAGGAGTGGTTGATTAATTTTGCTGGTGGTTCTGAACTTGTATTACTGCAAGATTTTATGATTTTTGCAGGGATGCCATCAACTCCAATGGCTTTTCTTGAGTTTGATTTAGAAATGAAAGTATCTATACTCTCAGGGGTGACGAGGCTAAAATCAAAAGCATTAGGAGCAGGGATATGGGCAGTTATTGATTGTTTGGATGTTTGGATAGTTTACTATGTCTTCCGGGATAAGTTCAGATGCTATGTCTTGGGCGACATTTACATAGAACTCGTTCAGAGTACCCGCAACAGAGATTTGGTCTGATAGAGAGATTTTGTGGGTAAAAAGGGAATGAAAATTTATAATTTTATTGTCAGGTCATTGAAAACCATATGAATATTCCCCAAAATAAAATCTAGTACAAAGGACATCAGGGCCTATTGGCTAATTTTGGTCCAATTGAGTTATGACATTACTCTGTGTCTGGCATCTGCTTCAGTATCTCAGAAACCGTTGAAGATCAATTTTTTTTTAATTTGGCATAAATGTATCCAATGGCACTGCTACTATGCATGAGAAATGTATATTTGATTAGCTTATTCTGAAAATCCAAAATGAACTTGTAAAACCTTTTTCAAACCTCTTAAATGTAATCTTTTCTCTAATCTTGCTTAAGGCATATCTTTCCCAGGGCTAGGGTAAAATCTGTTTAATAAATTCCAATTCCTGCTCCAATTCCTTGCCATTGCTTTTATTGAATTACAATAAATTTGTTTTCTCAATTACATCTATAATCATTCAATTCCAATTCAAATTCAATTCCATTGTTCCAATTCCACGTAACAAAAGTTAACCATAAAATAATACAATTAATTTGCATAC
>JAODUO010002194.1:30000-35589 GCA_025642075.2 Ridgeia piscesae
GAAGGAAATATAGTTTCATTCCGCTGGCATCTAACAACCTATCTCTTTAAAGCTGCCTATCCTATTTAGATTCCAAGCACCTTCATCCATCCGTTGATGACATGCGCATTGTTATACGTTTACAGGATTGCTTAATCCTCATACTTGACTGAGCTCAATCTTCAAGGATAAGAAGTCATCATTATTATTGTTGCAGCACATAAGAAGTCATCATTATTATTGTTATTTTCTAAGCAATCATTCATAAAAAATCAAGTATGTTTCCCTGGTGAAAAAGGGTGTGCTTCTCTTACATCATTCTGCTTCTACTAGGAACTGTATTCTATGTGTATATTACACTTACAAGGTATTGAGTATCGAGTATTGAGAATTGAGTATCAAACTCAATTCAGGTATTGATTGGTATCAAAAACAACAAATCTGGTATAAAATCAGCACTACCTGCCAGGATCCATGGCTAATTGGATTTGGTGACTTCCCATTGCCATGTACTGAAGGCCAAGTGGCCTGCCAGGAAAGCATATGTACTTGCTATTCCATCTGCTTCTGCAGGTTCTGAAACAAGTTCAGTTTAATTTGATATGTATTTAGTTATCTTTTAGATGGTGTGACTGATACAAATATGTATAATTAATACCCAGAAAAACCATGTGATGAAATATTATATACTTTATTGATATAAACTGCAATCAGATGGATCACTGGGCTGCTGAGTGCAGTTGAATTAGATAACTCCATATTGACTAAAAACCACAACTCAGTACTGTCACTGTGTTCACACAAGTTGGATGTGTTTCTTGTCATCTGAAATGTATAACCAGAGTAAATACCAATTAGATGATTGTGGGAAAGAGACAAGGCAATGACTATGATACCCAAACCACATTTCATTCATAATATGGGTACTCATTATATAGTCTAAAGGACTTTAGGGCCTCTTGAACCATTTTTATATTAACGTTTCTGGAGCACTTAGTGCACATATGCATGAAGGCAATCGAATGCACTTGAATGTTAAACATTTAATGTCCATTTGAATGACATTCTCGTTCAGTAATAACTTGATACATGAATGATTCTCCTTAGTGGATTCTGCTGTATAATATTGATTTCCAGTACATGGAATACCTACCTATTAGCACTGCATGCTTATTTAGGATGAACTATCTCGTTTTGGTAAATAATAACCACAGCTTTATCTAAAGACCCGACTGCCCTTCAGTTGGACAGATAAAGTTTGTTTTGGATGGGTACAAATTAGAATGGAGGGTGAATGGATGGGCACAAATTTAAGGACCCCAAAAGGTTTACATTATTCAATCAGCAATAATCTTTACATTATTTACTCTATTTAGACAGGATTGCATTCACATGCATAATATCTCATGTCTACATACATCTTGGATTGGTAAAACAAGTATCCTGCATAAATGTAGATATTTTAGAAGATTCCGTAGTAGTGATAGTGTTGCATGTTCATTAAATGATAGTTGTGTAGTATTGGCTGAACTAATTCCTTTAATATGGTTTTTCTTTCAGTATTTACCCTAGCGTGTTCTACTGTCTACAAGTGATATTATCTTTCACAACTTTGTGATGTTTGTGATGATGTACACATATTGTTGTGTTTTCAGTGTACACCAGAGCTGGTACCACAGTCAGAAGTGTGAGCGTGGACATTCCTGAGACGTGGGAAGGAGAAAGAGCCTTGATGACTTGCACATTTATACTTAAAGACAAAGACTTCACTCATTGGAGGTTGACATGGACCACAGGGAATACACAGTTGATATATTTTTACATACGAGACAGCAATAAAGTGGTAGTCAATCAACTTGGTGACAGATTTAAGGGAGAACTGGATGGAAATGTGTATAAACTCTACATTGACTCAGCCAGTTTGACAGATGAAGACACTTTCAGATGTGATGTTGACACTGAACATGACCAGAGGGAACTAAAGGTGAATGGTGAGTACTCAGCAAAATATTGACATTGTGTAGAATCATCTTCTAAGGCACTGGTTAGTCAGCAAAGTTTTACATTTCGTATAATCATGTAAAACATTGCAGTTAATAAAAATTTCATGTTTGTTTACCATTCATAAGATACTGTCTTTGAAAACTGTAAAATCTTGTCAATTCAATTCTAGGCACAATTCAATTCAATATGTTTTCTGTGTTGATAAATTATTTGGAATCATGTATGCTGTTGGTAAAACTGTTAACTATTGATTGAGTCAATACAGTAAAACTTCATGAAGAGTCATCATTAATGTACAGACGAAATCAATATTTATCTGATAAATTATGACAATCAGCTCCATGCCAGTATGCTACTGTCTAACTAAGGTTAGTTGTTAAAATCTCTCACTTTTTATGATTGTTCTTGGGGCTTAAATTCTTGTTTACTGGGATTACCTTAGCATTGTAATGCCTCCTTGAAATATGTCCCTATTAAACACTGTACCACCCCTTGGATAACAGGTGAGATACTGCACCTCATCCATGAAAGAGATTGGGCATTTTCGAAATACAAAAACACAAAAAACATCAGTTGGCATGGAATATTCATTTTGTCATTGAAATCGGGTTCAAAATAAGAAGAAACAGTCTAAATCAGACTTCACTGCTAATAAGACTCAGCCCAGGCGAAATGATGACCATGGTCGACCATGGTCACCACGGTATTTGATGGTCGACCATGGTAGTTCATGCTCGAACGTCAAATACCATGGTGATGACCATGATCAAGTTGCATGTGATCATGGTCGATCATGGTCAAGTTACATATGACCATGGTCGACCATAGTCGACCATGGTCGACCATGGTCGACCATGATTGACCATGATCGACCATGGTCAAGTTGGATATGACCGTGGTCGACCATGGTCGACCATGGTCAAGTCACATGACCATGTTTTTTCATATATTATAGCTAGTGTGAATTCTGTGTGGTGATGTTCTAAAACTGCATGCAACATTTTAGTGGCTTGACAATTCTCTACTGCTTTTGTAAAAATCCTAACGTTTTGGGATTACCAAATGCCTCAGCCAATCAGGACACTGCATATATTAGGCTTCCCAACATCATGGTTCTTTCCATTTGAAAATGTAACCAGTATAGTTTGGAATATGTGAAGAATATGCTGATCAAAGTCAACAAAGTAGAACATTCTTAACAAGTAAGTGAGTAATCATGAACTTCTAATGTTTCAAGAGCACATTCAACAGTAATGTTCAAGCTGTGACAAAATTATAAGGTGCTAGAACAATTTTATGACAAGATGCATGCTTTGAATGGAAAGGCCAAAGATCAAGAGGCAACTAGTTACTAAAGACACAAAACTAACCATGAGTTTGTAGGGAGACAATACTAGCAACAATACTTATACTAACCTATAGCCATTACTTGAATAATGCTCAGTAGCTTTTTTCACAAAACACATAATAAATGAAGTTAGCTGCATGGCAGACACTGGGTGTGCAATTTACCCTGCACACTGACTGCTGATCTAGCATTTCACTAGCCGCCACCTCGGGTGATTAATCATGACAACATCAAAGGCAAAAGAGAGGGGGAAGGGAAGATTTGTCCTAAATATAGCCCAGTTAGCCTGACTTTAGAAATACTATTTCAACATGCCCATATCAGCATGCAGTAATTCCACAAAATTAATGTAGGTAGTGTCACTTTACTACTAGTAAGTAATTATAGAAAAACTTGCATGTGCTAGACATATATTTTGCTGCATGATATCTACATTATTACCAGTATTGTTACTTTTGTTTGTCATAATATAACATTATCAACTTATAGGGTTTAGGTCAGTAGACAGTGCTGCAATGGGATGATCGATTTGAGAATAATTTCAGTAGTGTTTTTAATGTATTCAGTTCAAATATGTGCCTATATTCATGCTAGCATTTATTGAATGCTTAATTATTACCATATGGTAAAATAATTTTTATTTTTTATTTTACTGAACCATTGGACATGTTTTAGGTTTAATAATGGTTGGGGAACGTCTTGCATTAACACTTGTATAGTTTGTCTGTGAAATAATGTCATTATCAAAGAATAGAGATGAATGATTGCATCATTCATACTAAAATTAGTTGACACCATCTGTTCAGTTAAAAAAACGTAAATTACATTCTGTCAGTCGACCAGGAATGACTACAGTCGACCACCAATGACCATGGTCGACCGTCACTGACCATGGTCGACCGTCAATGACCATGGTCGACCGTCAATAACCATGGTCGACCGTGAACTACCAGGGTCTACCGTCAATGACCCTGGTCGTTTTGACCATGGTCGACCATGTTTCGTTAAATGGCACCACGGTCAGTGACCATGGTCGACCATGGTCAGTGACCATGGTGACCTTTTGGCAGTGAATTCATACCAGGTGACCTTTAGGCCTGGTGGAATGGTCAACCATGGTGAGCCATTTAGCGAAACATGGTCGACCATGGTCGTATAACCATGGTAGTTCATGGTCGACCATGGCAGTTCATGGTCGACCATGGTAGATCATGGTCGACCATGGTCCGTTTCGCCTGGGTGATGAATTCAAACAACAACCTAACAATTGATGGCAATTGCTGGAAAGCCTGAGCACTTCATCTCAGTGTAACGGCAAGCCAGGAATCGTTGGACTCAACGTGATAGTAGCATCTGTTTTGATAAATGACTGGCGTTTGAACCTTTCAACAACTACTTTTCAATTGGCAAACTTCCTCCATGTAACGAAAAATATGAGAAGCAACACTTGCAAGGTTCCTACAATTTCAACTGATTGTTGTCGTTCATATAAATATTATTTAAAACAGACCATGATGGATATGTGAAGCCTTATTGCTTCGAGGTTTTGAAATGTAATCTTATGGTCTTAATCTTTAAGGGCTTCTGAAGGTCTAGTAGCACCATATCTATATAATTTCCTTGATCTTTTAGGAGTAAGTGAGTGATATCAAACATGTTTTGGTAGAATAGTAGGATCTAAAGCCAGACTGGTCTTCATTAGACTGACAGTACCTAATGTGTTTGAAGATGTGCATTCAATTGTTGATAGATGACCAACTCAAATAATTTTGAGATTGTATTTAGAATCAAGATCGGCCTGTAATAACTAGCTTCCAGTTTGCTATTCTTTTTGTACATGGGCATCACTTTTACTGATTTAAAATCTTCTGAGATTTCACCAGTGGACAACGATGAATTTATAATATGAGTCAAAAGAGAAACATTAAGCTTGGCACCAGCCTTAATAAATGTGAGTGACAATAGGCCCAGTCCAGTTGTCTTCCTCGTGTTTAGCATAAAATACTGAGTACGTTGTTCTCACTGACTTCACAAAAACAGAAACTATTACTGGTGATGACCATGGTCGACCATGGCCACCACAGTATTTGACGGTCGACCATGGTAATTCATGTTCGACCATCAAATACCGTGGTGATGACCATGGTCAAGTTGAACCATGGTTGACCATTGTAAGATTATTTAACAAGATTTAACAAGATTTAACAAGATTGCCACCTAGAGATTCAACTCTAGATGGCAGGTGGACTAGGAAGCCA
>JAODUO010002195.1:0-47500 GCA_025642075.2 Ridgeia piscesae
AGCTGACATAAATCGCAGAGCCATGACCCCATATGATATTTGTTTCAAATTGGGAAACCTCACGTTGTTATAACATATCCGACACTACACCACTGATTTGGAGAATAATACATGGCATGGCTGTGACTAAGAAGAAACTCGCCGAACCCGGGGATCGAATGCGAGGCCATCAAAATACCTGTCAGTGTTTCGAAGTTTCAGCGAGTTTCGACCACTTGTCAATGTCGCCTCGGTTGTTACTCGCCTCTGCATTTCGGCTTCCGGCGGGTCTTGTTTACCAGCGCGTTCAGTTCTATCTTGAAAATTTTGGGCCCCTTATCGTTGAAACCCGAAATTCAGCTATTTCTGAACGAAAATCATGTTCGCTTCACACGCCGGGTACACGAAGCGGGTGTAAAATCGCGACGCGCCACCTGGCGATTATTTTAACGGAATTTTAAATACAGAGTTGCCCGCTCTGCCTCTCAATGACCAGGCATTTGCCGACGTCACACATCAGTCAAAATGGCGCGACTTACGAACTTTGATGGAAAAGGTGTTAAATTTTTTTTTAATTAATAAACCACTGACGTTAAAAATGTGATTACCTTCAAAATATTTTGTTTTTATTAACTCTTTCACGTGCATAGCATGTAACTTTTCCCTTTTGGCCCCCTTTAAATTTCAGTTTAATTGCTGTACCCCCCAAACGGTTAAACCAAAGTATGTTTTTTCGAAAGGGTTGTTCTTAAAATTTTTTGCCCCCTTCCAAAAAAAATTAGGGCTGTGAGTAGGCGCCCTACACGCATGCGTAAAATGAGCTTCTTGCGCTGCGCTACTGCTACGCCTGCAGTATACGCGTGAATAGTGTGGTGGTAGGCATCTTTGAGCGCCGTGCTAGGAATTCATAGTACTGGAAACATTTGTTTCTGGGAGATACAGAACACGTTATATTCCAGTGATGACACGGTGACACCCGTCATATAAACGGCCAGGAAGGGGCCTTATCACACTGTGACGGGTTGTAACCCGTCCTCGAAAAATTTCCCCCGTCCATATTTGAAATTGCCCGTCCAAATGACGGGTGGACGGGTCTCTAGATAAAGCTATGCTCAGACCCCTCGGTGCTACTGTTTGTAGTATCACCAATGTATGAGTTTCTTCATGTATACAGTTGTATCACCAATGTGTGAGTTCCTTCATGTATACAGTCATGCCTCGGTATAATGCAGTAGTTGGGGTCCACGAAATGGAACCACATTATAAATGGGGCGTGTTACAGTATATTCAGTCAGGGGTGCCACCACCTACAAAAACCCTACAAAAGCATCCAATGCCAATGTACAGTCTATGCATGATTTCTAAAATTAATTGAGATTAAAAAATTTTTTTGTTAAAATTTACCCCCTTCAAATGTTGAACTGAAAAAACTGAAGATACAGTGTATATAGTTTTGAAATAAATAAAAACCCAAATTGCCTCGTCTGACGATGTGAATTGAGTGATAATACAGTACTGCTGTCACTGGTCTAAAATAATAACCTTGCTCTCGATCAGCAGCCGAAACATACAAATGAACTGACACGTTGCTGAAGTCGGAAAAATATTAAAAACTATAATAATTATGCTCACTATTGGCTTGATTTTGTCTTTCAGCAAGAAAGCCATAGCTTTAAAACACTGACGTTGAAACACAACCTGTGAGTGCGTGGGAACCCAGCTGGTTATCCCTCAGAGTTTGTGTAAGTCTCTCGGACAGTGCATGTATTGGATAGCATTTTCACTTCTTTGCTTTTCCAGAGATCATCCAAACTTTGGCTGTTTGTGCTGATATAAAGTGCACCAGAAGCAGCATGACATCCACATCTCTGCAGATGACCAACACTCTTTTAATTCCCTCATTGGCAGCCTCACACGGATGGAATATCAGCCTTGTGTTAGCCTCTTCGTGGTTTCCCTGCAGTTTGACTTCGCTGCTCGGTGACCTCGCATCTGTAGCATCGGATAATCCGCCTCCTGTTACCAGCTCACATTGTTCTGGTAGATCTGTACCATTTGTCATGATTATCTCGGACAAGAACCTGGAGAGATTAGCCTTGTTCTCATCCAATGCAATGAATTTGCTCCACACCTGTGGAAGTAGGACATTACGTCCATCAATGACCTTGTGAATTGGCTTCTTCCCCACTCACTTTGACCCGGTCATTGCCTTGATTGAATGTTGCCCAGTTTAGTGGTCAAACACTATATCAACTCTTGTTGTGTGTCTTCTGAAGTAACTTGTCACATTGTTCATGAACACATCAGCATAGTCACCAAACGTCTGATACGCATGAGGCTTTCCAAGAGCTTGGATGAGTCAATCGTGTCTTTTCAAGGAGCTTTATGTCTGCAAAATACATACATCCTCATCGGGCATAACTTGTATGCTCTTAGATAGTGAGCCACGGCAACATTACAGAAAATACTTCCAGATGGAGAGTCCTGTTGTCATCCTTCTCAGCTCTGATAAATTCCAGCAAACCTCTCCCCCATGTCCACGTATGTTTAACATATCCTGAAGTTTGGGTTGATGCAGTGCATCTTGCTAAACTTTGTCATGAGACTTTGAACATGCTCACTCAGGACATTTGACAGTTGTTCCACTGCGTTGCAGAGCGGTTCTACTGTGTGATAGCCACTTTCTCCCAGAACAATTTGTGCATATTTTGGGCAAGTTTGTAACATTAACTTCATCTTTATGACCATATCCAGATAGCCATGTTTCAATCATTTGCCATTTGATGCGCCACAGAGCTTCATATGCTAGTAGTGGGCCTCGCCGTCTGTGGTGTTTGCAGCACACACCGGATTCTGTCCACAATTCATACAGCCCGACACTCCTGTGTCGGCCAATTGCTTTCTGGAAGTTGAAGCAAACCTGCCGTCCTCCCATGAGAAAGATGACCTCCTCACAGCTATAGCGGCCCATCCAAATAATTGTTCTGGGTCGCTTTACAATGATTCTTCCTAATTTAGGTAAAATAATAATAAAAACAAATGCTAATACAATACTACTTTGATAAAATATGCATATGCTAATAAACACAATCATGTTCCCTTATAATACCAACATAAATTAGCACACAATTATACAGTGTATTAAAAAATATAATTAAAAAACTATAGTAATAATAAATAAATAAATAAAATAGTCGGAATCTGAATGGTGTATGTAAGGAGCCAATATTTGCTAAATTATATACGACGGGGTGTGTACACATGTTATTGAGTGTTTGAGCCGCAGATCAGCCGGCTGAAATTAGTTATGATTTCAGCCTGGACCTGCGACTCGTTAAGTTGGTTCCAGTCAACTGTTGTTTTTACAAACAATGAATTCTTAAATTTTTCAGTGTGGGCTGTAGGTACTATAAAACATCTGGTGTTGTTAATTGTTGTACCAAATTGGACGATACATGGTCTGAATGAACTATTTTGACATGCCTACAATGTCACATCGTCATTCTGCTGTTGTCACCTCACTTCTTGAACAGTTCTCCCACATGTTGGCGATGGATCACATAGATATACCACACATACATCAATATATCTACACAGCAAGTATGCCGGCCCCAATGGTCTTGCTAAGAAGACCTACAAATTCTAACACATTACCAATGACTGGTATTAACAGTTCTCTTTACATTATATTTAACATCGACACCATATCGGTGGGGGTCACTCCGCCACTAGGTCACCTGGAATTAAATGTCAAATCTTAACAGAAACAAATGTCACATGTATAATGTAACACACGCATGCACGCATGCATGCACGCACCCCATAGGTTTATCTAGAGACCCGTCCACCCGTCATTTGGAAGGGCAATTTCAAATATGGATGGGGGAAATTTTTCGAGGACGGGTTACAACCCGTCACAGTGTGATGTGTTTATATGACGGGTGTCACCATAATGTAACTTGTTTTTTATTAGGCATGGTTGTAATAATTGAAAAATTTATTAAATAAGACATTATTATATTATTGTTGTTGTGTTATTGCATATAAAAATAAAATAAGATAGCATAGAAAAAAAAAGGCCCCAAAATTGTAGACATGTATCATTAGGTATCATTAGGTTTTTACCCAAAGTTGTGACTGACAAAAATTTGATCCTGCATAAAGCCCTCACGCACCCACACACACGACTGCTATGGCTTCATTTCCTTTCTTTGATTAGAGAATTGGCCATATCTCATTTATATAAACCAGGTTTTACAGAAGTCATTTTTTAGCTCTTATGTGAGATTTAGTGGCATTGTACTTATTGTATAAACAGAAATTATACACTCGAAATAGCATACACTCCTAAATCATACTTCACCTCTTAAGCCATGAGTTTCTAAGTACCTCAACACTCTGACTAGACATGGGTTCACATAATGAACTGTGTTGTAAAAACTGTTCATTATAATTACATAAAGGTGTACATTATCTGAACCACAAAGGAATTATCTATATATCTATATATGGCCAAAAATAAATATGAAAATTAGTTTTGCTTTGTGATTCCTCCATAATTATAAGCAATGATATGATCAGTTATTATACCATTGCAAGATATAAGGTATCTTCTATGTGTAACACAAAAAATTACATTCATACATTAACTGTGATTCTATATTATGTCATTTAGGAAGTTGGTCCTGTGTTTCTCAAATCAAGACTGAAATAGTACATACAGCAAACGTTACTGTCATCACAAGTATTACATACACATGCAAGTACAAAACAAAATGATATTGTTTGAATCAGAATAAATTTGCCTACACTGTCTCATCGAAATTACTGTCGTGTGATTACAAATCATATTGAAAATAAACAGAATATTAGTTTTGTCAAAAATCCAGAAACAAGATAGCCGATAAGATACATGAAAATAGGTTTTATTTTGTGGCTAATGCACAATTATTTGACAACTGAAGTTTTGCCGATGTCAACCAGGGCTGTCACCATCGCTGCTCTCAGGATCCATGTGGTTAATGAAACATTGTACATAATTGTCATACTCACTGCACAAAATCAGATATGTTTTGTTTTAGGCCAGGAATTTATGTGACAGACTTTATGTGTGCCGCCTCCCACAGCCGCATTGAATTCCCTTGTTGGGAAAATGCAGGGGTTTCCTGATAAGATGGCCATGTTCGACACTTCCATCTTATCTTATCTTTCTGGCCACTCAAATAAGGAGCAATATATGTTGTCCTGAACTGGGTGGTGACATTCACCAGTGCTCTCTGGGCACATAGCACCTTAACAACAATATACCACCTGACCACGAATGCAACTGTCACTCAGCAGTTCACGCCTATGTCAGTAAAGAAGGCACACTCACTTTGACATGCCTGAGATGTCACATCATCATCACTGTCACTGAGACCTATCAACACACTCAGTGGGGTCAGCCTGTTCAACATCAGAGCAGTCATCACTTGATGCATCCATTTCACCATGATGCACACTGTTTGGAGACACGAGCTGAATGATCTCCTTCAGGTTGTCCTTGATCTTCTCTACACTCAGGGTTTACCCACATATGTCACCAGTTAGTTAGGTCAATCAAACCCGGTCGTCTGGCCTCCTCACTCATTCAGTCATTGTGTCTGTGACTGTTCCAACGAATTCACTGGACAACTGTTTCAGTTCTGGTCGATTCAAAGGGTAACAAAAAGACAGCTTACTGATACTGTCTTTCCCTGCACTGTTGCTACAAGTATATGAGGTACAGTGTGGCATATTGCTGTCGCGATTTTAATTGTAAATCGACGTAAGGCACTTTTAGCGAACTGCTTGGCTCTCTGTTATGACAGCTGAACCAGCAGACGGCACCGTGATGGATTACTTTTCCAAAGTGCAGATAGAAGCTGAGTTTTAATTAGTTGCATTGAACAAGATGATCCCGTTCATGGTGTCGGTGGTTTTGCAAAATTTTACCACTTTAAGACCACTTACTGAGTAAACCACTGATGTGAAATTGTAGATGCAAATGGTTAGTTTGTGTAAACTGTTTTAGCTGCATAACACCAAATTTTTACTTTTTGGCCCTTTAGTCTGTTAACTTGCATGGCCTAAATATGTTGTTCCCCTACTGTTCAAAGCCAACCCTCACCCCAGGGAAAAACCTAGTAATTTTGCCCAAACCAAGGTTTGCATGCATGTATGCATACATGTGGGCTTGGCTTTATGGACTGGCAAAAATGTTATTCTGCATAAAAGTCTGGTGTGTTTTGGTCAATTATGACTGTACAGATATATCAGTTGGAAAGCAGTTGTACAGTGGTGCCATCTTGTGAGAGAAATATATTAATGCAAATTGACACTGACATTATTTTAATAGTTTGGGATCCTAAACAATAAATGTCCCAGAACATATTGGAATATTGGTCAGTATGAAGGTGATTTAAACCATCACTAAAGCCATGTAATGTGTTTGGGGATTTTGAGATCAACCCTATGTTTGTTTGTCATTTGTCAATGCACATTGTGCATCATCAGTAAAATTATGTTTGTATGGTTTCAGCACAATGTGTCACCATTGACGTTGGTGACACTAAGTGACAACAGACTGGGGATGACTTTGGATATTCAAACGGTCTTCACCAACGGACAACATGAGAGAACTCCACAGAATCACCAAACCATGCAATGTCACGTTACACATTCCAAGCAGCCAAGGACAATTTGGGCTGGTGGATGGACAAATCCTTACAACGGCACAAGACAGCAAACATTTTCAACATCTAATTTTAATGATGTAGTCAGGTTTACCTTTGTGTGCACTCTTGTGTACTTAGATCATACTGTAGTTCTAGTGCAATTAGATGTGCGATCCAGAAAAGGGTTAAATTGTTATCTATTGTCGGTGAACTTGCTGGAACATACAGGGAACCAAGTCAACGCTTTAAAGGCCTGTATCTTCAACTTGCGGACACAATATCGAGCCAACTCCATACAGTAGCAGATGTGCGACGTCACTTGATTCAAAGATATGTTACTGCAGTTCCACGACCAACCACCCTGCAGATTACTTTGTGGATAAAACGCAAATCACTATTCTGGACTTCACTTTTCAAAACTCGAAATTCACAACGTACTGGCAATTGGAGATTACAATACAGACACTATGTGGTGTGGCAGATCCACAGTCCGTGATCTTTAACATGACCTATGTTTTCTTGGTCTTTGGAAATATCCATGCGATATTCATCAGTCCTCATGACAATTTGTTGGATAATATGAAAGACGGACATGTGACCCCTCATGACAGTCGTTGAAACAAGAACCTTTCTATCAACACAGTGGTGGCCACTGAGGTATTTTGCCTGCAGTTGCAGTGCCATCTTTCCCAGAATTCCTGAGCAGCGGGTTGACAGAACAATGCAACAGTCTGACAGTCTGACTGCAGTGTGTATCGATAGTTACTTCAAAGTGGACACATGGATAGTACCAGGCTGTGACGATGGAAGACAACAGGTAGGGATGCATTCTTTCTAATTTTCTTACTGTACCTACCATGCTGGAAACTTTGAGTGAAATATTTGTAGTTTAATGGCATTTTTCAGTGCTTGTACATGATCAGAACTCGGGATCAAATATTTGTACTTTCATTTAATAGTATTTGTCAGTGCTTGATCTTGAATTTGTACTTAGGTTTTTGTACTTATACTTAGTCAGTTGTGTTTGTCAAACAATAAAGTACATTCCAAGTAAAAATGTAAAGGCAAGATCTTATATAGCGCCGTATCTAATCCTCAGGACCGTTCAAAGCGCCTTACACTTTACTTCCCTGACAGACCTGTTCACTCAGCCACCACCTTGGCTTCTCTGGGAAGTATCCAGCCATATGCTGCAATTAATGCACAAAGGCTGCTCGTACACATATCCACCACTGTCTATAGCCAGCTACTCATTTATACAGCCGAGTGAACTGGAGCAATGTAGAGTAAAAAAAAACTTGCCCAAGGTTTTAACACTGCAGCACAGGATTCGAACCCGGGTTCTCGTAGTCGAGAGTCCGAAGCTTTACTCCTGAGCCATGGCGCTCTACAAAGTACCTACCTTGAGTCTTTAAAATACAGAATAATACAGTTTCTACACTAACTTACAATTAATCGCTTTTTATAATATGTGCATCCTGCACAATGCAGGATAACATTATTGCCAGTCACACATGTTTTGGTGGACACATGGATGTTAACTGTTAAGCCAGTTTACAAACTTTTAAATGTGTCTGATGATCTGAAATGGACTACAAACACAGATGTGACACCATTTTCACTCACCTTCAAGGCATAACTAACAATATATATGGTTTTGGAAAACCTTTTTTTGCTCCTTCATTTTTTTACCTGTCCACCACCCGTCCACCCATATTTCTACCCGTCCATATTCGTTTTTACCCATCCAAATGACGGGTGGACGGGTCTCTACATAAAGCTATGGCATCCTGATATACTTAAATAATTTAATGCAGGACAATCCCCAGCTAAATTCGACACAGACATGTGGCATGTTTGTTGATAAAACAAATCAGTTATATGCTCGTATTAGAGCTTACAAGTAAGCCAACACTTTATGCATAACTACCATCAAATAACTACAATAATAGTTCATTTGCCACTGCTATGGTTGTAATGGTGGACTTATCAATTGTCAATAGTATAAGGTTTTTTGGTGGATTTGTTATCACATGGGGTCAGTGATTAGTTGGGTTGTCATTCTGACAACCTTGGGAATATATTTTATGTGCAAATTAGTATGGCCAATATTGAAACACCTATTTTATTCAATATTGTTAAATGCATGCATGATACTGCCACAAAAATTGTGTCTATACATGTTTTCATGGTCAATGATTAGGATAAACACTATTAGAAAGTTTTAACGTATATATATATTCCAAATATGCAAATTAGCCACCGCCATTATCGCAAAATCTCCTTTCTTCAATATCTCTGAAAGTATGCAGCTCTTATAGTTCCAGAGATATCCCTTTTGAACATTCTGCACCAAATCGGAAATCGACAGTAAAATGTTTACAGAATCTAGCGATGTGTTCTGTCTGTTTCTGACACAGCACGACACACTCGGACACAGTCACTGCTTCTTTTGTCATTTTTTTATGTGCCAATGGCAGCAGCCACTTCACGTGATGGGAAGACTGTTGCAGCAGTGGACTGGTGCGGCTTCGGATGTGTCGGCTTTGCTCTGGACAGTTGATGTCCGCAGACTTCATTGATCTTGTAAAACAAACACTATTGGTGGATGTTGAGGCATGGGGGTGATGGTTCTGTAGGTAGAGCAGCAGGTGGGTAGACTCCTCGCCTGTGCTGCAAATCGAACCGCTGTTTGTCATCGGATGGCTGCTTCCTGGCGAACACGACACTGGGTTCTTCAGACGTAAACCTGATACAAAACAAACATAATGGTCTTAACTTCCTATATACAAAACATTTAATCCTGCAAAAGTTTATGTAATGACTGTCAATTATTTCAAACTGGAGATATGGACAGTTGATCTTTAAATCAGATGACATATACATAGTGAGCCCAGCAGCTAGGTAAATAAGCAGGCTAACAGCATAATTGATGAATACCTTGGATCATTTAGAGTCAGCTCTGAATATTATAAACCTTCCATCCCATTCGTTAACATCAGTAAATAAAAATGTTTTCTTTCTTACCTGTTACAAAACATTACTCCCCTCCCCTAATAATAAAAAATATTCTACCTAATAAATGTGATCATTAATTTCATGAAGATCTACGATAATAACAAGCAGGTATAAATAAGTGAACAACATAATTCTAAATGAATTATGGTACTAGTATATTACCGTACTAGTACATTACCAGTGACATTGATACTCTCACAGTCACAGCAAAGCCACGGGTTTATGTGAGTCATGGCATGTCATTGTTAGAGAGCTCAATGTGACAATGAGTGAGGCTGAGCCTGCCACCACAGCAAAACAGTCAATAGAGCTAGTATAACTTACCCTCAGTCTGGCTGTCATCTCCTTTGCATTCGTTCGGGCTGTCAAACATTTTTGCCAATCCATGAATTGTTGACAGCAAGGTCTAGCATAAAACACCTGCAACCGCAGATGAATCTACGAACGTGTTCAAGTTCTTGGTATAAATCTACGAGTACATTTTCAGCAGCGTTGGCGTTGCGATCCATGATCAAAGCTGTCAATGTCAGCTGTCACTTGGTATTAGTCTTCCTCGCCACTTTTGCACTCAGCGCCAAAACGACACTCCCTGATTCACTGTTGTTGTCTGACACGTACGAATCCAGTAAACTCCCCATCCGATACGCACCCAATAGTTGTGTCAAAGATTCGTTGTCAAACACTCCGCGCAGATTTTGCCACCGCGGCCATCGCTGAGCGCTAGGCCTAGGTCGATCGATGTCTATGTCACGCTGCTGTGCAACATCCATACTGTTGTTGAGCCTATCACTGCACAGGTTAAAACCTATGTAACTAACAACTAAAACTACGGCACTGACAACTTAATAATAAATTAGAATTCGCAGATTTTATGCAAAAACGATGTCCGGTGCACCCGATGTCGAAGCAAAACAAACATGGTTTCTTGTGGGTTTAAAGGTCAGCCGCCAATCAGCGGGGCGCATTATATCACGTGATTTCGCCAACGTGCTCTTGTTTATGTTTTAGCCCCGTTTTCAAGCATTTTAATTGGCTTTATACTGACATGTGACAAATTTCGCGCATGGGAATACATCCCATAATAGTTCAGCTTCAAAACGATACCAATATGGCGGGGGTAGGCAAGATGTACGGCGGACACGATGCATCTGAATGAAGCACATTTTTCGTTCTTCATGCTCACTGAGATCGACATAGCTGTTCCAAATATCTCTTTTTAGCAATGTTATAACTCGTTTTATGATGTTACAACAGCATAATAGTAATCTACGATAACTGCATTAACTAAATTCACCTATATCTGAAAATCTACCTTTCCATCCAAAAATACCCATTCGCGCACTTTGAAGCTGATTTGCCAGGTTCGGCAATCCCGACTTATTCCTGATTTTGCTGTGCTGGGTCACAAATGTAACAATCAATTATATCATGTACGATTCCGGGCAGACAGCGGAGCCAATTAAGGTTGTTACCAGTTGGTGTATATAATAATTATTAATACAAAACCATTTCTCATAAATTAAACTGGTCGCTGCCAACCCTACCATAGCTGTATAAACAATGATGTAATAATAATACTTTCACGTGTACCACATACTTATAGTTTTTTATGATTGACCAGGTGTGTAAAACGTAACATTAATATTCAATTTACATATACTTTGTTACAATTAAACCTTCCTATTTTATTACAGTCTTAAAAATGATGTTTTTCAGTAAACCTTATCAAATGTGTAAACTAGTGACACATTAAATATATGAGTTGTTCTAATAGTGTCATTTATGTGGAAGACGAACGTTGTGTAACATCATATGTATGTAATTTATAACAACTGTTGGCAGTCACCATTGGATAAAGTCATGCAAGTCGGCGCTGCGTGTCCACAACCAGCAGCATCCAATGTTCTCCTGCATCGACTGTGTGGGCATTTGTGGATGCATAGTAGCACACGGGCACAACCATGTTCTTGAAGCTGCCAAAGTGCACCTAAGATGCATGATTTCTTTATAGTATTGGTTGTATACTGGAATGCATACTTTTTAAATACATCACAACAGTTAGGGTAGTAGTGATAGTTGTTATTGGAATGACATTGTGGTACTGTTGTACCAAGCATTACAACCACTTGTCAACTTTATAGGTTTATATATGATAACTAAACCACAAACCATGTAAATATGTGAGCATGTTCATGCACACAAACACATGCAAAGGCAACACATACGCATCCAGGTACACACGCACATACACATACTCTTGTCAATTCAACTAAATTTCTATTATCACAGAATGTGGCTTATCGATAACACCTCCCTACCACATTGTACAAATTTTATCTTAAAGTTATATACTTGTACCTTTTTATTTTTATGCCTATGTATTCTATGTATATTTTGAAAAGTGTGAGAAAAGCAACACAAATTACGTTTCTTCTTCTTAATTACTTACTGTCTCAAACATCCATTCATGGCCTGTCTTGGCAGCCCACTTCAAAGCAATGTGACTGGATACGGGGAATACCTGTCCAGGGTTTTCATGCGCAAGCAATGATAGATATCCATTCAACACCTGCAAACACAAGCAGTTAAATATCAGTAAGTGAGTGTTCATTATAATTAAAAGGAGTTGTTTTAGAACTTGAAATAAACAAACCTACAAGTATATGTGTATACATTAAAATAAAGCAATACCTATGAGATCCATCCTAACCATATGCATACCCAGGATCCAATATTATTGCAGAAGAGTCCCTGAAAATATTAGAGTGGGCAAATTATAATGTTCAGAGATACATTAAATTAAATACACCTGTGGATGAAAAACTGCACCAGGATAACTGTATAACCCAATATGAACATATAGCACAGTCTCTGATGTGTAAATTATATGTGTATGTGCTCACTAATTATAAATTTCATTACTTCACCTTTTTCAGATCAATTGACACATTATCTCTCAGTCTAATGAAACTGAAATCATTACACATGAAACTGATCAACTGTCAATACAATTAAATCTGCCATGCTTACCATATGTATTATGCAATACAAGTTGGTCATTTGTATGCTTTAACATTGCTCTGTATGCCATAAATCACATAACATTACAGACAAAATTGACATGTGCATAATCTTGTCCCTCTGATGGATAATTGCATAGCAATAACCCCTGGTATATTGCATAGCAATTATATAAATAGTGCTTAGTGTACTTAATTTAATGAATCTCTGAAACTTATTATTTGCCCAAGTGCTCTAATATTTTCAAGGACTCTTCTGCAATAATATTGGAACCTGGGTACAATATTAGCAAAATCAGAGATTGTGCTGTATGTTTCTATTGGGTTAAACAGGGCTATCCTAGCTGGTGTAATTTTTCATCTACGGGTGTACTTAATTTAATGTATCTCTGAAACTTATTATTTGCCCACTGCCCCACTCTAATATTTCCAGGGACTCTTCTACAATAGTATAGGATACTGTCTACAAACTATTAGCAAAATCAGAGGATATATTTATGTGTATCTGAGGTCAAAGGTCAAATTTCTAAAAGTACAACATTCTTATTTACACTATTGTTTTAATTTTATGACAGTTATATGCACATGTGTATTGGCTTTCCAATGATATATTGTTTGTTTCTCTAGCTTTATTAATAGCAGAGTTACATGCATTACTGTAGCGGTCAGTATGCGAATCGGGTCAAAGTTCAGTGACCTTCAATGATACTTTACCTAGATTTTTATTTTATTTTTTATTTTGATATACTCATGTGAACCAACAACCGTACTAAATTTCATTAAATTTGGAGTCGGGTGATGCAAGAATGGCCAAAAAGTGATTGATTTGACATGGAATGACCCAATGGCGGAATTTGGCCACAGTTGTTACTGATTTGATACAACTTTCACAGGAATATCAGCATAATTACAAGGGTAAATGCAATGTTTCGGTCAATAAGCCCACACCAGGGGTATTTTTGCACAAAGGCATACCAGTTGGAATTGAACCAACAACTGAAACCGAGACATTAGTATTTACCCTTAATTACAAAGCAAATGTATAAAATCAATTGCTAAATCCACATGACAAGTTAATTATCTTTATAAAACTACATTATTTGGTGAATGCATGTGAACTTCTCTCTTGGATCCCCAATGTCCAGGCTGGTGAAACAGTACTGGTGACTTACAACAGTTAGAAGATCTAATGAAGAAACAAGTTAACAACTACATATGTTCTCATAAGGAAGTCCAACAGACAAGGAAACAACAAGTTGTTAAAATAAGAACATTCACAACATAGCATTTTCATTCCTTTATTATTAAAGCCAAAAAAGCATCAACACTTATTTTTCACAATTTCACAACACAATTACCAATAACAGTTTCCTGTTTTAATAGGTGAAACATACATCCAGACAAAGAAGACAAAATTATGTATCTGTTCATGACATTTAATTTAATTTAATAAAGTATTTACTAATACAGTGTCTGGTTTTGAACAGGGTTGTTGGGGGGGGGGCTTAGTACTTGTTAGTACTAATAGTACTCATGGTTAACCGAGAACAAGCTATTGTTGTCCAGCTGCTCAAGGTCAGCCTGCCTTGGCGCTGTTCATCTTGTTGAAGCTTTGCCTTGTCCACCCTTGCCTGGAGAAACATACATTTAATTTTTAAATACAAGAACCCACATCGTTAAGCCTCCTAAGAGTACTAATCTGCAAATCATGTTACGTAAAGTCGACATCAAATAATATGATGAAATGCAATTGTCTGTTATACAATGTACTGATTATATACTTTGTTTGCGCCTTCTACATAAACTAGCAATGATATTATAGGGCTAATATGAACTACAGCAACAAAATAATTAAGACAGCTAGCAGTTATAAACATTGTAATATGTCTTATTTTAGCCATGCTGTACGTGTTGATATGGTAGGGCTTATTATAAATTATTAGGTTAGGAATTAACTAGTGAGTAGGTGTTTATACCAGAGATGAGATAAGTAGTGGTAGAGAAACGAGAAACCACATGTCAATAATTAGCAGTAGCCTATAGTCTGTCATTATCTTTAAGTATGCAGGGGCCCGCTGTCAGCTCCTCGCGGCGTCTAGTGACATTTGTTCACAGATAGGCCTCTCGCATTAAGCGCTGCTATTTGCTTACACTGACGTCAGTGGGGATTTCTACTACAAGAATCCGAAAGAGGGCGTCCAGGGCTTTCCTGTAGTACCAAATAAGTCCGCCATGCGTTGAGGGAAACCCCAAAGAATGCGACATGAACTAGTGCGATTTATCGGTTCTGTTTTACGAAATGTTACGTAGTGTGTCTAAAAAGGATAAAATGTACTAAATAATAATATAAATGAGAAATAAGCATTGCCAATTGACAAAAAAGATACCAAAGTATACTTTGGTGACAAAAAGTCAAAATCGTCGAAATTCATCGTTGCATGTTTATGCGGTGTTTTCTCGAAATCAAGTTCGCTGACATACGACTCATTTCATTAGAACACGTCACAAATATTAACTAACACTAGTTGTCAGCATGTTGACACTATCCAGTGATACGCAATTCCTTTGTAGGACATTATCATAGTACGATGATAGCAAGAACACAATTTTGGGTAATAATTTGTATGACACTCACCGGTATAAGTCTTAAGGTATCTTGCTCAAATCACATGAAAATTTCAAAGCAACAGAGACATATATAACAACATCTCATATAACCACTGTGTACTGCAACCTTGTGATGAACAAATAGTCCCTGTCACTTTCATTCACTAAAGTTATGAGGATGATGACTAAGTTTTGCAAAATAAGTTTAAAGTGGTAAACTGGAAAGTATGTTTCAACAATAAAACTTTCATCAAGTGGTATTAGGTATATAAATACATGACTTTTTCCCTCGTTACACAGTGTAGACAAGATACACATTTTAGAGAGCAAGCATATTTTGCAACATCTGCATTTATAGTGGTTTATATTACTGTAAGTACATCACTCCAAAGATTTTTTTTAACAACAATCATGGAATTTAAGATTTAGCACACTGATACACTGTGAAAGATGGTTCTGTTTTTTTTTTGTAGTAGCAATAAAATGGTTTAGCCAATGTATAGCGAATATTAATCCTACCAGTATGCTCTGAGCATCTGTGTGAATAGCCTCTGCCCTTCGGGAAGTGTTATTGCATGTAATTTTAAATTCCAAGTCCAATTAAATTTAATGGGACAACATAAACACAAGTTTAGTTGTACTGGATTATCTACTGAATTACTACTTAGAGTTAGGCTATGCTGGCAAAATTAGGCTAATGACTGAAACGTGTATTTTACTTACCGTCTACCTCATACTTTTGATCCTTCGTCGCCTTGCCGACTGCATCTCTCAGACGTCTCTGCTGATTCCACGGCGATGCGATCCGTGAATAAAAAATTCCTTCACGCATGTCATATATTCCGTATATTCATCCTCCATCGCAAAAAATTGACACACACTTCTCGTGGAACAAGTTACAATATTAAACGGAGTGACTGCTTGCTGGGCTGTCACCAAGACCAACACAAACTCGAATCATGACGTGCTCTGACATTTACACACGCATGCGTAATGTCCGTTTAGCCGAATCTCGACCCGGGCATGACGTATGCCGTTGCCACTACGTCAGAGCGCGTCAGAACAGATAAAAGCGGCCACTGTGCATGCGCGCGCATGCGCGATATGTGTTTAGACGAATCCTGGACTGGTCGTATCTGGGACCACCACAGTGGCACCAGAAGTGGAAGCAATATGTGCTGTATGGTGGCACCAGGAGTGGAAGCAATATGTGCTGTAAGGTGGCACCAGGAGTGGAAGCAATATGTGCTGTAAGGTGGCACCAGGAGTGGAAGCAATATGTGCTGTAAGGTGGCACCAGGAGTAGAAGCAATATGTGCTGTATGGTGGCACCAGGAGTGGAAGCAATATGTGCTGTAAGGTGGCACCAGGAGTGGAAGCAATATGTGCTGTATGGTGGCACCAGGAGTGGAAGCAATATGTGCTGTAAGGTGGCACCAGGAGTGGAAGCAATATGTGCTGTAAGGTGGCACCAGGAGTGGAAGCAATATGTGCTGTAAGGTGGCACCAGGAGTGGAAGCAATATGTGCTGTATGGTGGCACCAGGAGTGGAAGCAATATGTGCTGTAAGGTGGCACCAGGAGTGGAAGCAATATGTGCTGTAAGGTGGCACCAGGAGTGGAAGCAATATGTGCTGTAAGGTGGCACCAGGAGTGGAAGCAATATGTGCTGTAAGGTGGCACCAGGAGTGGAAGCAATATGTGCTGTAAGGTGGCACCAGGAGTGGAAGCAATATGTGCTGTATGGTGGCACCAGGAGTGGAAGCAATATGTGCTGTATGGTGGCACCAGGAGTGGAAGCAATATGTGCTGTATGGTGGCACCAGGAGTGGAAGCAATATGTGCTGTAAGGTGGCACCAGGAGTGGAAGCAATATGTGCTGTAAGGTGGCACCAGGAGTGGAAGCAATATGTGCTGTATGGTGGCACCAGGAGTGGAAGCAATATGTGCTGTATGGTGGCACCAGGAGTGGAAGCAATATGTGCTGTAAGGTGGCACCAGGAGTAGAAGCAGTATGTGCTGTATGGTGGCACCAGGAGTAGAAGCAGTATGTGCTGTATGGTGGCACCAGGAGTGGAAGCAATGTGTGCTGTAAGGTGGCACTAGGAGTGGAAGCAATGTGTGCTGTAAGGTGGCACCAGGAATGGAAGCAAGTTTCTCTACTGCCTGGTTTGTTTGAATATGTACTGGCACCACCATACTTGTATCGCCCTCTCAACAGGAGGGTTGGATTTTGAAGTGGACACAACCACTCACAGTCAGACCCCCAAGGCACAGATGTTGTCATCAAGAGCTTACAGGAAGTCTTTGATGCATGCAATTTTCCTTTTCTCTGGATGTATCCAGTGATATATATGTGCTATTAAGAGCATGAAGACCTTATAGGGCTACTGCCTTATCAGGTCAGAGCATCATATATGCTTGTATCTGACAGATGATGCTTAGCTTTTATGCCCATTATGACGGCACTCTGCACTCAGCTCTGGAGCTCTGTGTAACGCCAATACAAATATGTCTGACTATTCGAATAACTAATATACAGTAATACTCAGACCCAGGGCTTTATGCAGGATCAAATTTTTGCCAGTCACAACTTTGGGTAAAAACCTAATGATACATGTCTACAATTTTGGAAGACCTTTTTTTTTGCTATGCTATCTTATTTTATATATACAATAACACAACAACAATAATATAATAATGTATTATTTAATGACATTTTTCAATTATTACAACCATGCCTAATAAAAAAACAAGTTACATTATGTCGCAGTGTAAATAACAAAATGACGTCAATTATGCAGTTATTATAATATACAGTACTCTCAAGCAATGTTACATGTCTACAACAAATTATCAATAAATCTTCAAAAACAACCTCATGGCCGTACTCTTCATAACAAAATAATACATTCTGTAAAATCATCATAAACGAAGTACACCATTTTACCTTCGCAATTACTACAAAACATCAATAAAATAATAAGTCGATGTCGTCGGCGGTGAAGGTGTTGCCGTAACAGTTGGCGTCGGGTTTGCCGTGAAAAACTTTGTTATTGTGGTTAGTTTGCGAACTTTCGGCTTCAGAGGTGGAGACAACGCGTGGATGATAATATGTAATGTTTATTCGTAGCCACGTGAGTCGCTAACGAGGCCTCGTTTTAAAGTTGATCATTCCCGGGAGTCACTCCAGACATAAACGCCATAAAGTCAAAATGTTAATAATATACAGGCATATAACACTTGTATATTTTATTACGGATATAAATTCCCTCACGTATATGTAATTTATATGTATTTTTGACACTTTGAAAAGTGCGCATAATCCATATTATGAAGTTTGCGTTACTAGTTAATTCATGCCCATTATTATTGACGTGTGACACCCCAACGGAATTAACCAATCACGTATGCTATTTGCAAAATGGTTGTTGGGGCATTAACGCATTGCTTTGACCCCTCTAGCAGCAAATGAAACCACATGTACGACTGCCGCTGTGAGTAGGCGCCCTACACGCATGCGTAAAATGAGCTTCTTGCGCTGCGCTACTGCTACGCCTGCAGTATACGCGTGAATAGTGTGGTGCTAGGAATTCACAGTATTGGAAACATTTGTTTCTGGGGGATACAGAATACGTTATATTCCAGTGATGACAAGGTGACACCCGTCATATAAACGGCCAGGAAGGGGCCTTATCACACTGTGACGGGTTGTAACCCATCCTCGAAAAATTTCCCCCGTCCATATTTGAAATTGCCCGTCCAAATGACGGGTGGACGGTTTAAAAAAAGTTCTCATGAACATCGTGCTCGGTTTGCAGTAGTTGGGGTCCACGAAATGGAACCACATTATAAATGGGGCGCGTTACAGTATATTCAGTCAGGGGTGCCACCACCTACAAAAACCCTACAAAAGCATCCAATGCCAATGTACTGACTGCGCAGTCTATGCATGATTTCTAAAATTAATTGAGATTGACAACCAACGGCAGTGTGTATTATGTTAAAATATTACACCCTGTCAAATGTTGAACTGAGTAAAACTCACGAATGATACAGTGTATATAGTTTTGAAATAAATAAGAACCAATTCGCCTCGTCTGACGATGTGAATTGAGTGATAATACAGTACTGCTGTCACTGGTCTAAAATAATAACCTTGCTCTCGATCAGCAGCCGAAACATACAAATGAACTGACACGTGGCCAAAGTCGGCGAAATATTAAAAATTATAATAATTATACTCACTATTGGCTTGATTTTGTCTTTCAGCAAGAAAACCATAGCTTTAAAACACTGACGTTGAAACACAACCTGTGAGTGCGCGGGAACCCAGCTGGTTATCCCTCAGAGTTTGTGTAAGTCTCTCGGACAGTGCATGTATTGGGTAGCATTTTCACTTCTTTGCTTTTCCAGAGATCATCCAAACTTTGGCTGTTTGTGCTGATATAAAGTGAACCAGAAGCAGCATGACATCCACATCTCTGCAGATGACCAACACTCTTTTAATTCCTTCATTGGCAGCCTCACACGGATGGAATATCATCCTCGTGTTAGCCTCTTCGTGGTTTCCCTGCAGTTTGACTTCGCTGCTCGGTGACCTCGCATCTGTAGCATCGGATAATTGTCTTTCTGCTACCAGCTCACATTATTCTGGTAGATCTGTACCATTTGTCATGATTATCTCGGACAAGAACCTGGAGAGATTAGCCTTGTTTTCATCCAATGCAATGAATTTGCTCCACACCTGTGGAAGTAGGACATTACGTCCATCAATGACCTTGTGAATTGGCTTCTTCCCCACTCACTTTGACCCGGTCACTGCCTTGATTGAATGTTGCCCAGTTTAGTGGTCAAACACTATATCAACTCTTGTTGTGTGACTTCTGAAGTAACTTGTCACATTGTTCATGAACACATCAATATAGTCACAAAACATCTGATAACCATGAGGCTTTCCAAGAGCTTGGATGAGTCAATCGTGTCTTTTCAAGGAGCTTTATGTCCGCAAAATACATACATCCTCATCGGGCATAACTTGTATGCTCGTAGATTGTGAGCCACGGCAACATTACAGAAAATACTTCCAGATGGAGAGTCCAGTTGTCATCCCTCTCAGCTCTGATAAATTCCAGCAAACTCTCCACCATGTCCACGTATGTCGACCATATCCTGAAGTTTGGGATGCTGGAGTGCATCTTGTTAAACTTCGTCATGAGTCTTTGAACATGCTCACTCCTCAGGACATTTGACAGTTGTTCCACTGCGTTGCAGAGCGGTTCTACTGTGTGATAGCCACTTTCTCCCAGAACAATTTGTGCATATTTTGGGCAAGTTTGTAACATTAACTTCATCTTTATGACCATATCCAGATAGCCATGTTTCAATCATTTGCCATTTGATGCGCCACAGAGCTTCATATGCTAGTAGTGGGCCTCGCCATCTGTGGTGTTTGCAGCACACACCGGATTCTGTCCACAATTCATACAGCCCGACACTCCTGTGTCGGCCAATTGCTTTCTGGAAGTTGAAGCAAACCTGCCGTCCTCCCATGAGAATGATGATATCCTCACAGTTGTGTGTGTCGCCATCAGCTGGTGCCTGTAGAATGGGTAATAATAATAATAATTTATTTCTTCTATAGCGCCCCATCCAAATAATTGTTCTGGGTCGTTTTACAATGATTCTTCCTAATTTAGGTAAAATAATAATATAAAACAAATGTTAATGCAATACTACTTTGATAAAATATGCATATGCTAATAAAGACAATCATGTTCCCTTATAATACCAACATAAATTAGCACACAATTATACAGTGTATTAAAAAATATAATTAAAAAAATATAGTAATAATAAATAAATAAATAAATAAAATAGTCTGAATCTGAATGGTGTACGTCGTAAGGAGCCAATATTTGCTAAATTATATACGACGGGGGTGTGTACACATGTTATTGAGTGTTTGAGCCGCAGATCAGGCAGCTGAAATCAGTTATGATTTCAGCCTGGACCTGCGACTCGCTAAGTTGGTTCCAGTCAACTGTTGTTTTTACAAACAATGAATTCTCCAATTGTTCAGTGTGGGCTGTAGGTACTATGAAACATCTGGTGTTGTTAGTTGTTGTACGAAATTGGAGGATACATGGTCTGAATGTGGCTTTTGTTTGTTTTTTGGGGGCTTTAGTCCTGTTGTCTATGTTCTAATGTGCCAAGGTTGGTGACTATAAATATAGGTTGGTGAATATAAATATATAATAAATAAATAAAATAGTAAAGATATGTAATAATTAAAATAATAAATTAATTAAAATAAATGGATGAATAGCTGACTTTTACGATTAATTATGATCGTCGATTTTCAAAATAATCATCTTTGAAAAGATGCGTCTTGAGTGCACACTGGTACCTTGGCGCACTGTAAGGGGTAGTTGGATCCATTTCCTTGGAGCTGCACGGGAGAAAAGGATCATTCGCCGATTTTAGTTCGGGAAGTGGGTTGTTTAAGAAGTAACTGATCAGAAGATCGTAGTCTGTGCGCCAGACAATAGAGAAGTGCTGATAAATATGGAGGTGCAATGCCATTGAGGCATTTAAAGGTGAGAAGTAGGGTCTTGAATGTAATGCTCCTCTTAACAGAAAGCCAGTGCAGCTCCAAGGGCATGGGCGTGACATATGGTCTCATTACGAACGAATCAGTATGACACGAGTTACAAGCATTTTAAACGCATTGTAGTTTCTCAACTACCGCCACTGACAGTCGATTTAGGAGGCTGTAACAAATAATAATAATATAATAATAATATTTATTTTGTATAGCGCCACATCCAGTAACAACAGACAATGCGTGATATAACCAAGACATGCACTAGTTGTTTTGTATGTCGGTGTTCTAAGTAGCGACAAATGCGTCCAATGCTGTGAAGATGGTAGTAGGCTGTTCTGGAAATGTTTGTTACGTGTCTCTCAAGGACATATTGGAATCGAATGTCACTCCCAAATTTCTGGCATGCGTGTTGGGTGTCACGTGAATATTTCCAATTCTTACACCTCCAGGAAGAAGGTGTTGGTGTGCTGATTTCGGATGGATGATGAGAATCTCTGTTTTATCATCATTTAGCTTCAGCATGTTGGTTTTCATCCACTGACGGATACTGACGACACAGAGTTCCATTTTCCTGATGGCAATCTAGGGTGAGGTGTCATCAGCATATAGATGGTAAGTCATGCCATGATGTTTAAGTAGTAATGCTAGAGAGGTCATATAAGTAGTGACTAATAGTGGTCTGAGGACTGACCCCTGCGGGACACGACATGTCAGCTTGTGTGGTTTTGACTGCCCACCAGCAATCGACACTGTGTATTGCAGTAGCATCCCTGCTGTTGTCACAGGGAGATCAACGATACTGGTTGCTTCATTGAATGCTCAACAGTCTCAAAATGCTTTGAGCTGTTCTAAGGACTAGGTACTGCACTGTATAAGAACTTACCTTAATTGTTTTACCTTTTAGTTCAATTTATAAATGGAAAGTTCAGCCCCTCATAAGACAGACGATACATCTGCAAATCATAACACATGTGGTTCTGTGCGAAGATATGATCAAGTGTCAAATAATGCAAAACAATATTTTGACTGAGGTTGATATTATGACCTTCATAGTGAAGTTCATATTCAAAATCGTGGATGGCATCAACACACTTTTTGATACCCTACTAACAATCAACGTAGCAAGAATTCATTTGTATGGATTTTAATATTACTGATCATCAGAACATCACACAGTTGGCTTGTTGCTATGCAGAGTTCTATTCTGTAAGCAGTGCTGTTAATGTGCATGTGACGTCTGAGGCGGGTCACTGTGGCATATTGAAGTTTGGCTACACATCTTCCACCAAGGTACCTTAGTTGGCCAAGTCCTTGTTGTGTCATGCTGCTGGGTGGTGACGCTGCTACAGATGTTGATGCATGGTCATGTGGAGTGTGTTCATCTGAAGTGTCGTTGCAGATGATGTGGGCCCGTCCTCCTTCAAGGACATACACGCCTGCCCTGTATTGACACGTTGTCATAGTTTCCACACACAGAGTTTTTATGTGTGTACAGCACAAATGTCACATGCTTAAAAGCAACAGCCACACAGCAGTCCAGTCTTATGTTGACCAGTAAAGAAGATGCACTATTTTGACATGCCTGCAATTTCACATCGTCATTCTGCTGTTGTCACCTCACTTCTTGAACAGTTCTCCCACATGTTGGCGATGGATCACATAGATATACCACACATACATCAATACATCTCCACAGCAAGTATGGCGGCCCCAATGGTCTTGCTAAGAGGACCTACACATTCTAACACATTACCAATGACTGGTATTTACAGTTCTCTTTACACTATATTTAACATCGACACCATATCGGTGGGGGTCACTCTGCCACTAGGTCACCTGGAATAAAATGTCAAACCTTAACAGAAACAAATGTCATATGTATAATGTAACACACGCATGCACGCATGCATGCACGCACCCACACACACGACTGCTATGGCTTCATTTCCTTTCTTCGATTAGAGAATTGGCCATATCTCATTTATAATAAACCAAGTTTTACAGAAGTCATTTTTTAGCTCTTATGTGAGATTTAGTGGCATTGTACTTATTGTATATACAGAAATTATACACTCGAAATAGCATACACTCCTAAATCATACTTCACCTCTTAAGCCATGAGTTTCTAAGTATCTCAACACTCTGACTAGACATGGGTTCACATAATGAACCGTGTTGTAAAAACTGTTTATTATAATTACATAAAGGTGTACATTATCTGAACCACAAAGGAATTATCTATATATCTATCTATGGCCGAAAATAAATATGAAAATTAGTTTTGCTTTGTGATTCCTCCGTAATTATAAGATCAGTTATTATACCATTGCAAGATATAAGGTATCTTCTATGTGTAACACAAAAAATTACATTCATACATCAACTGTGATTCTATATTATAGAAAACTGCAATGCTCCGATATCCTATTATCGCCCATCGTATACGGTCCGGTCCGGTCTTGTAGGGCAAATCTCAATCTGTTCACATCTACACAAATAATGCCCATCCATACATCTGTAGTTGACACTACATGTGTAAGTTTTAAAGTGTTTATACTTTTTGCTAAGCATTACTATTTGAGTATATTATACATATAAATTAAAAACATTCGTCTTAACAAACAAGTGCATGTTTGGTTTAATATGTCTCCCACCATCCAGTCACCATGACTCAGACTGGCTTATAAATAACAAATGCTATGTTCAAGTTTAACATGTAAATATGAAGTTAGTTGTATAATAAAATAGTTGTGTAATAAAATATCATGTAGATGCTGCTGCTTTTCATGCAATTTTTTTGCGAAATATGATACATATCAGAAGTTGAACAAACATGCTAATGTTATACCTAGATGGCAAGAACACAAGTAAATTACTGAACATTGTAATGTTATTCATTTATGACCATGTCTTCTTTTTAACTGACAATAACACTTTTTATATAAGATTAACAAGGATTTTTTTTAAATTATGTTTGGTGAACGGTTAGCGATAATACAAATTTGTGTTAATGTGTTAATTAATCAAATATAATCCTTTTTTGAAATACTGTGTATATTATTCACATTTATGGTTAAAAAAATAATTTACGCATAAAAGCCCGATTTTCTGAGACCCTTCGATTTACGTATAAAAGCCCGATTTTCTGAGATCCGATATACGTATAAATCTACTGTTTTGGTATTTCTGAAACTTAACATGTATGTCTCGGTGACTGCAAGAATATCGATTGCGTCATCACGAACATATTCGTTAATCAGCAACGTTTTGTTCCTGACTAATGTGACACAAGACAGGAGAATGAAGATGGCGATCACAGCCACCTCCCGTACATATGGTGACATTGGTACAGCATTTGCAAGGTAAATAACGGCATTGGTAGTGTGTAGGTCCTCCAGTCATATGTGTGTGCACAAATACTTCGCAATTCAATGCCCAAGAAATAACTACGTCTGTCCCATACAAACATTGTCACTTTGCTTCCAGTTATGACCCCAGTATCGTACTTGACAATTTAAAACTGTTTGTCCTCTCTTTGTTGTAGAAAGTATTGCTGCTTTCTTTGCCAAAACATTATCTTAACTAAAATGTCGCGACTGTGTATTTTGACAAACAAACATAATAACCATAGGTTTGTAGTGTTGCAATTAGTCATATACAATTTGACATTACATTTGATCGCTATTATATCGACTGGCATTATTCTTGTAATTTGGTGTGACCACAAATTAATGATAGATAATTGTGCAGTCAGAATGATCATACAAAATTGTGTACGTGTTCGTCCTAAAGCGGACAGCTTTCACAATTAAACCCTCGACTCAAAACAATAATTTATTATCAATAATGATAAACATCAGTATGATTAGACTCCTGATCATTCACAAACACGGGAGATCTGAACACATTAAGTCGTAGCAGCGCATCACTTACCGGTTGTTATCATTGTACCCGTGGTCGGCGGGATGTTCTGCTGGTGTCTGACATCAACTTCGACGGGGCCATTGGTGGGTTGTTGGGCGCGGCCTCTGGTCATATAGGCCCTGTCACGGATCTGGCCGGATGTCAGAGTCTGCTGTAATAAAAACATACAACAAGATAACTTGTATAGCGCCTAAACCCTTCGTAAACAAGATCAGAGGTGCACCCAGACAGAAAGGTTTATAATTCAGAGTCGGAAAATAGTCAAGTTGTCGTCTGATTGATTGAAGTGTTATGGTAATCAGCAGATAAAGTAATACATGAACGTGTTTTTAAATGATGGCATAATTGATCTACATTTCCACCTGATCTAGCAGTAGAATGAAGCATATTCAAAAGGTGGTGTGCAGCTGCAAAAAAGCTAAGGTCCCAATGTTTATTCTAATGAAAAAAGATACTTCAAATATAGACGACCAAAGCGGCATGGTTTTTTTTGCTCCAGTAAGGAGTGAATTGTAAAAACGATGGTGTCTTACGTGTTTGATCTCTGGGTCTGTCGGTTGGTGAGCGAGAAGGTAGGCGAGTAAGTCGCGGGTTGGGGTGCCCACGTTGTGACGGCCTACGTCACCTTGGGAGAAAGGCGTACGGTGCGGGGAACACTACGCCACGAATATCAATGTAATTTCCGCTGCCTGATGTTCCGGTGATATCGTGCGCTTGTCGTATTCCAGAGGCATTCATGCCCCTGGAATAGCTCAATTAAATGTTGAGTTTCATCTTCGTTGAGTTTCATCTTCGTTAACACTGTTTACTTTTGACACCATTGTTGCTGATGACGATCCACCAAGCAGCGGCTTCTGATTGGTTATTGCGTGCAACAAAGTTGCATATTATAGAACATGTGTTAAACTTGTAACTCGCTTGAAACATAATTGCATACAATTATATTGCATGCAATGGATCCATCACATGGTGCAACTTTGTTGCATGCAACAAAGTTGCACCGTGTGACGGTACTTTTAGGTTGCATTAACGTTGATTCTAACAGGTTGGAATATAAACTTTGTAGTTATTAACGGCATTATAAATTTGCGATTGCAATTTACGGAAAATGAACGTTATGTTTATAATGATTAGTACCACGGACTGCCGTGCGATAATCAAACGCAAGTTCGACATGACAACACGTATTACGTAAATTAAACCTGGCCAATGCAATAATATCATTCACCTTACCTCAGTACTAAGAACACAGAAGAAGTAACAGAGCTTTGGACTATTTATGCATGCTATCACATAGGGATATCAGTCACACCCATATAGTGTGACCATTCAGTAGTGATCTAGAACAACTTCTGCCATTGTGTGTACTTTTGACATTTTGCCCCAGTACCACACAGGTGTCTGCAGCCTCTGCCAGTTGTACTCTCCTGTGAGACGTACTGGAGGCTGGATTAACCTCTGTGTACAGTCGGCTCCTCCGACCTTTGGTGTTGTAACCCTAACGCGTCTCTTGGTACTCTAATTCTTATAACCTCAACCACTCCCTACAGTTTTCTATTTGTTGTGAGACATGTAGTTGATATCCTGTGTTGGTTTGTGATACAAAGGTGAGTGGTGGACCATGGTCAGCTGGGTTGTTTGGTTGATGGTGATTTCTGTCCATTATTATTGAATTTAATCAACCTATTGCAGGAGATGGCAGTACATATTCTTGTGCATTCACAGCATAAATGACATACAGTGAAAGTAAACTCTGATATAAATAAGATAAAAATAGCCATGAAAGTAGCAAATAATATATAAAACTCAGTGTATATTATGCATTCATTAAATAAAGAGACGTGTCATATATTAGAGTGCAGTGGTTAACAGATGGACTAAAAGATGTTCTAAATGTGAGACAATGTGATTATCATTAAATAAGATAAGTGTAGAGACCATCATTGTTTATCACTATGATTTTGGGTTGATAGTCAGCTCTCGTTTGGTGGTGACAGCTATAGATACCCTATCGGAAGTTCGAAGTACCTGTTTTTACATAAAAATGCTAAAACGAGACAATAGGGTGTTTCATCCCAGTCATTATGCTGTGGTTTTCAACTTTAAAATATTTACATTATACAAAGGATAACATTTCTATTTACAATATCTTTAGATCTTTTCATTATTTGTAAGCACAAATAAGGCTGTATTTGACAGTAGTTTGCCATCCCAGTTTTATTTGAAGTAAACTACCCATTTACAATTCATATTGACGTAGTTGGACAACTGTGCTCATTGTCTAACCACCATGTCTGATGGTTGACATACATTATTTTCTTGAACATTAGGGTGGTGAAACTCTGATTGTATACAAGCTTTCATCACCACATCATGTCTGCATTTGTTGGTGTGTGTTGACATGTAACAGCATTATTACCACGATTAGCTGCGTTTGCCTGAGTATGTTAAGCGATTCTTCATTACATAGACATTTGTCATCAAGCCTCCACTTTGAATACATTTGTCACCAAGCCTCCACTTTGGGTATACATTTGTCACCAAACCTCCACTTTGGGTATACATTTATCACAAGCTCTCACTGGTCTTGATATATTAATTTCAACTGTCGTGACTTTCGATTTTCATTCATTGGATCATCTTTGGTATACATCAGTTGAGTTCTTAGATCTTAATTTTATTTGTTGGAGACAAGGTATATCGTCGCTTTATAACCATATGAGGTATGCAGTGTATCTTGACCATTTTCATCACGGTTAATGGAATCTATTAAGATTGATTAATAAAATGTTAATATGAATGCGGCGAGCAGACATTTCTCGCTATCGTCTTCCACGTGTTACACAAAACGATTTACTATATGAACCATTCCATTTGACTACAGCATTCAGCTTATTATACCAGTTATTTAATTAGCTTGATGTAATTCTGTTACAAATGTTCCAGTTAAATTGTGAAATTTCTTTAGTATAGAACAATTAAATATAATGGTGAACTAATAGCAATTTTTATACCATGGATAGTATAACTAATGTATAGTGTTACAATGATGTATTACAATGTGATTTATAAATAAGATAATTCAGCAGTACCAAGGTCGGTGATTTATGACACTACGAAGATGAAATATAGCGTGTGACTTGATCTATGATTACTAGTACCATAAGTAAATTATCTTTATATGTGCTCTACCATGTTGTCATGGTTTCATCAATGGTGCATTCACGAGTGAAGCTTTACTAACATCACCAATTCATAAATCATAACAAATAAGTGGTTAATACTGTAGTGATGCTGTTTGATTACATTCAAATAAGACAGAATTTCCTGTTCTTCCTTGCTCCTCCACTCACATTAATAAAAATGTTTATCCCAGTGATTTTAGTAATTTCTAAACAGCGGAGGTATCACATACTCTAATATGATTGGCAGTTAGTTTATACACCTTATCTTCTTTTTAAATTAATAAATAATAGGCATATTTTCGTTGCATTTCGAGATTGATCGATCTTAAACTCAATATGTATGGAAATAGATTTGGGCGGAATCGCTTTAGTCCTTCACGCAGACGAGACTTTTGAGGCAGGTGACATGCTCATCTGTCAGGTTGTTTACGTTTAGAGTACGGTTGGGCTAAACATGGTACATATGCCTACTTCGGCAAATTAAGCAATTAAAGGCTATCGTATGATTGGAAAGAGTAATAGATACCAGCAAGTGAATAGCATTTCAGTTTTGGTGAAGCGATCGGTACCTAGCTTTAACTACGTACCGTGCCCGTGGGCCGGCGGAGCTATTTTGATATACGATCATGCTGTGGCGATTCTAGTGTTCCTTCAAACCAGGTGTAGTAGTACTCAGCTATATAATCACATTATATATTTGAAGCGTATGGTCAGCAAATCATTAGTGATTCCTGTTGTTTTAAGTATGTGTATTGTTTGTCTGTATAGCGCTTATTAATACAATGCCATGATTTGTAAATGCCGTCAAGATGGCTATGCCACAGTATGATTACGACAGGCATGAGCAAACCTGCCGATATACGTACGTCGATAGATTTGATTATATGCAACATATAATATTTATGTCACATATGGTATGCTGGGTTATAAATATATAATGCATTATAAATTGATCATAACAGTTGCGCGAAACGCCGTTATACTATTCCTGTAATACTAATATTAAATATTATAGTTATAACTTCTTCAATATATACATAACATATTGTCGTGAGTCGTATAACATTACAGTACTTTTTAAATGCATTAAAATTCAATGTCACATTTCGAGCACAAGAGTATCATCTATAGAGCATGCAGAGAAAAACTCATCACCTCAGGTAAATGAGTGTTTGTACTCTCTCAACAAACCTTTTTATAAAACGTTCAAATGTATCATTTGTGAATCAATGTACAGACTGGATCGTAATGCCCCCATTAGCAAGGCGGTATGCCTGCAACACATAATAGGTCGATATACTAATATTAACTATATTGTTTTTGAAATATGACCCAGTTTAAGTAATCATAAATTGTGGCATTTTCTATATCTACTCAGATGGTACAATTGAGCTGAAGTTATGCGAATCAATAAATGAACTACAATTTGGTTCAAAAGTACCAGTGGAAGTTTTGCCCTCGAGACAGTTTCTGAATCTGACCTCTAGATATTTTATTTGTCTGTATTAATGGTGGTGTACTTGTGTATAGTAAGTAATAAATAGCTGCTATAACATTTCATGAAAATTGACTCAAATATGTATTTGTATAGCGTATATTTACAGGTTACAATCCTGCCACTTGATATAATGTATTTGGCTTCATCAGATAACGGCAAGCAGCATTAAGAAGTGAAAACGTGTTAGGTAAATGTAAAAAGAGTTACTTTTATAAATATTCATATCAGCATCCAGCTGAGATGGGGAGTAATCGTACTCGTGTACTCATACTCGAATGCAGTACTTTTTTAATTTTCGTACTCGGTCTGAAGCTCAAAATGTCGTTTCAGTAGATTGCAAAAGTAATTGTACTCACGATTACTTCTCACGATTATATTTTTTATATGAACAGTTGCAAGCAAATATATTAGACAGATAAAATGGCAATATTAGAAGTAATCTAATAAATGTAATAATAATCGAGGTATTCAAAATATTCAGTCAGATTTCTCTAATTAATACCTTCTCTTCCCAGAAAAGCCACATCACATACAAGTTAAATTGTGACAGTCCCTGGGAAGCACTGCAGGAGAAGAGGAGATAAGCATCCCCTAACATCTTGCTTTGTAATTTTAGAAGCCAGGTCACAGCCCCACCTGCCTTGTTTGCTCTGTCAGTATGGTGTGAATGACTGGTCATATTTCCAACATCCAGAAGACCGGGCGGTTAGCTGCTAAATCCCTATATATTATGTTCAATTAAGTGCAAACTGTAAACCTGTCTAAATCCACCGACCGACCGACAGACAGACCAGTAGAACAGACAGACAGACAGGCATGAGCGCAGTTTACATCTACTAAATCCCTATCATCTATGTTTAATTAAGTGCAAACTGTAAACCTGTCTAAAACCACAACTATTGTGGGTTGTCCCATCCAGACATAGGGTCAAATGCTGAAATGTATTTAAATACAGATATTCTTGAGGGATTCAAATACAATTACAAAAACTTTTTAAATATAAATGTATTTAAATATGAATACATTGAAGTGTTTCAAATACTTTTTTTTACTTTTCATTTTGTATAACTATGTAGGTAAAAGAAAAGCAACACATATATTGAGACATCTAGTTTATAGGCGTATTTAGTGTTTTGCTCATATAATGACATACAGACCAGTGATAGGGAGTATTGTTGTTGCTAACTGCTTCACAATGACAACTGAGTAAAGACCAAAATATAGTGTTTGTATGTTAAGCCAGGAGGTCCATAATAAAATGCCTATGTTGCCTTCAGAAGAGACACTGCTAATCATTGCTAGGATGTTGTGAGGAAGGCTCAACTTCAAAGTGAGCCAGGAAACCAGAATAGCCTGATGCCAGACCAGATTGCAGCCTGACTAAAGAACAAAAGGGGATATTGACCTATGGTCACTGTTAGGTGCTAATCCATCCTCTGGCTCTGAGCAATCACACAGTTGTGGTCACTGCAGGGCCAGGGGGAAGCCTGTTGTTAAGTGTCTTCATCATTAATTAGCACTTTATTTGTGGGTGAAGTTGCAGTGAAGGTAATCAATTTGGCAGGCATTACATGTGGTGACAGTGAAAAAAATGTTGATACTGACAATGTATTTAAAACATTTTGAAAAAGTCAAATATTTTAGGGGAAAGTATTTAAATACAAATACTTTTAATTCCTAAACATCAAATACAAATACTTAAAAGTATTTAAATACTTTCAAATACAAATGTATTTGACCCTCATCTGATATACTACATATTTGAATTGGATACTCTTGAATATGCACCCCTGGTTTTGAAGTGTTATTGTAATGCATTTGATCAATATGCATTTGAAAGATGCAAATGCCTCTGTTGTGTTGATTCAAAAATACAAATTAGATTATTAATCCAGCATTAAATGATTCATCGAATACCTGAGAGAAAGTCATCTAATTATTAATAATAATAACACCTGGATAGTGGATAGCAGTAATTAGTTAAACATTGGTGACACAACAACAGAACAGAATGACACCTAGAGATTCCATGAAAGTCGCCTTTATGTAAACAGAATATTCATGAAAGTAATCATGAAAGTATCCTTGATTACATTCTAATATATCGTACTTAGTACATTGTAAGTAATCGTACTAGTACTACAGTACATTTGTCTAGTACTAGGTACTGCATTAATCGCCTCATGCATGTATTCAGAAAGTAATAGGTATATTACTTTCGAGGTACATTTGTATGTACTCACTCCATCTCTGGCATCAGCACATGGTATATCAAATACTAATTAGTTCAAAAACATGAATTCCATTCATTAGGCTTTCAAATTATGCCTTTCACAGAGAATACATTAGCTTTAGCAAACATGTGCTTAGTGATACATGTCATACATGTCATGGGAATTTTTTTTCAATATTATGAAAGAATTGTCGTACTAAAACATATTTCTGGAAATTTACTTTTGCAAAGAGTTCACCCATAATAACACACACAATTGTTACAGAAACATGTTGTAAATAGATATCATATACATACTATGTACATATAATAACATTATGTACAACACTTTGACCATGTTGGATATTGTGCTTTAGAAATAATAAATATATTACATAAAGTAACTAGATTATGCTTTATTTTTAAAAAATCAGTAAATATAAATTATCTAAACTAGTCAGGGTCCTTGTCATGTGGCTGAGAATTACATGTGCAATTGCGATATGTTTACTCAATTCTATGAAGAGTACTGGCTAGAGATAGTGATGAATAAATACGTTTCTTTTGTACAGTTAGTATTTTCACATATTAATTTCAGTGTGGCGGAATGTTTCCCATATTAGTAGAAATGTTCAATATAACAGGTCTGAGTAATGTATATATATAACATTATATTACCATGGTATTGACTTTGGCTAAGTGTCGTCACATATAAAATATCATACGTATCAGGCCGTATTGGTATCACTGTTTCTTGCCGACGAATGCTGATAATAGTAAATACCAGGAAGCTGGTAATACGTATCTTCCAAGAGAGTGAGCTCACACAATGTCACGATATCAAGCTGATAGCGGATTCACTAAGAAATGTCGAACCTGTCTGCTGTAGTGTCGAGAGAGATTGACAAAGGCATGCCATGTTTGGCGAACCATGTCCACGGTTATCCTAGCTGCAAGCAGTCAGACTTCACCATATTCGCATGTCCAAGCACTCTGCATTCTACGTGATCTCAGTCGGTTAAGTTATGGAAGCCAGTGTACACACCACCAGTACTGTGGAGTCTGCCATGATGCAACACAGTACAACTGGAATCACTTCACTTGGTCGACATTCAAATACTTGACATTTAATATGCAGCATATTGCACGGCTCATTGTTGTATAATCTTGTCCACAAATACAACTGTCCTGTATGGCATATTAACTTGTTGAACTAGTGGTAGTAAGCATTGTTCAGTTTCTTGTTGACCTGTAGAGAAAAGCATGTATTCAATTTCAGTAAACAAAAAACATGCATCATGATAGTGGAGTTGGGAGTAAATGATGCCATGTAATAACTATTACATGGTGTACACATTTTTGACATTTTATGTCAAACATGAATATGTGAGGTTGTTTGGTCAAAGAAAATGTTGGAAATGACAAAATAAGGTTATTGTGATGCCAACAGCATATTCCCTCAGAAAATATACAAGCATTCATAATATGTATGTCTACCTTCTTCAACACTGTATTATTGATTTTTTTTAGTCATCGCTGCAGTATTTACCCTGCTATATGATGAGTGAGGTGGACCACCTCGGTGTTTTTCTAAGCCAATTTGCTCAAATGCCTCAGGTATTTCTTGCTATAAACATGTTTACACTTGTAGCTGTGCATTTGTTTCCTCTCTATTTCCCAGGGAATAAGTTAAAACATCCTTCAGAATGCATCATTTTGAAGGTAATTTAAAAAACATTATCTACATAGCCATGCCCCCCGACTCACATAGTGTATGTGCATTAATGTCTGTGTTGGCACACTGGGTATAATATGCATTATACAAGACTAACAAGAGCAAAGGTCACTAGTTTTCCATGTTCAAGATAATAAAAAAATTATGAATGAAAACAATGTGTATTTAAATGGACATATTAAACAATTTTTTTTAATTTATACGTTGTTGATTGTTAAAATGTTTAAATTACCTGGATTGATCAGATATGAGACTCCAACAGACTACGTATCCTCCCGGCATTTATACCATGTGACTGCCTTAATCTTAGCCCCTCCTCTGCCTTGTCTCACTTTTGCATTGTAGCAATATTATAATTCGAATATATTATGCATTCATATAATGCTGTGATGAAAATGTTGATAAATATTTGAAAACAGCTGGCACGTGTGAGTTGAAAGCTACCAGGTACATAGACTACAGCCAGGCATCATTGACTACAATGGAAACAAATGCAAGAATGTTATATGTAATACTTGCATGATATAATAGTGTACACCTATTGTATTAACATTTTAATTAATCATACAATTTAATGGAAATAACATTCAGTAATAGTACTGAAATGTGAGTCGCAAAACACTGTTTTAATAATTGTGAGATTAATGTAATTCTCCGTTTGACTTTCTGTTAACGAGATAACGGATGCCTCCCCTAAAAATACTTCTTGCCCGACCAACAAGAGCCTACTACCAGTCCCCCATATCAATTTTATTTATCATTTCGTCCTTCCCGTCATCTATTCTCTATGGATATGTACTTTCGCAATTACTAAGTTTATTAACAAGATCCTGCGTAATCAAATACAATATCGGTACATATCAACACAGGTTGTGTGGCTGAGTGATGCCGAGCGATATTGGCGACTGTCAACTCAAACTGGCTTGCCTTGAAGCGACACCGATAATCTTACAAGTTAGAGAATCGTCAGTAGACGTTCACAAGAGTGGATTAGCACTGACTTCTCGCTCTTGTTGCTAACTGCGTTAATGCACTTAATGTGTACCTCCATTGAAGAATCACTTTGCCTTTGGAATCTTAGTCATGATGCGCAGAAGCACGTGCGATTTGTTATTGTGCCGCAGTAGGTCGATCTCGCATAAAGCACGTGACCCAAAAAGCAAAGGACGTCGGCAGCTGCTGATTGTTTCGCCAGTTATACCCTGTGTAACGGCGATTCTTTTTTTACGATAAAAAAATGACAAGTACGCATTAAAAAAATTAACTGACTGTGCATTCTTGTTAAACTATTAACACATTACACATCTGGTCATAAAAGAACCGGTTTGCCGATTAGCAAACAGTTTCCTGTTCTTTAACATAACATTAAGTTTCTGGTATTTATTGTTCACTGAGCGATCTATGCACTGCCTAGTTCTACGTCGGAACACCTTTTTGATATATTTTTACGTTTCATACACGAACCCGGCATTCCAAAGTCGCCACCAGAACCGTTTACGGTCTCGTAGGTGGCTGAGTTCAGGGCACCAATATGTTTTTGGTTTGTTGCAGTGTTTCTGTTTGCACCCTGCTTCTGTCACAGCGTCGTTCATAGCATCATTCAGTTGCACAACATAAGAGTCAACGAGCCCCTGTACGGCATCACTGTCATCGTTTGCATCACACGTCAGGATATGCATAGCTGATAGCTTGCTGTGGAGGATATCGCGATATGCATTGGTACACTCTAGGTTGTCCCATCTGCGTGTGACACCGTACGGGACATCAGTTGATAACACAGCGGGTTGACACTGTTCACTGAGAACTCTGGTCTGTAGGCAGAGGGGCAAGTGATCACTTACGTTATCAGCATGTCGCGGTATAATGTTGCAGCTGACAATGTGGTCAGGCAGTTACCCTATCTGTTGGGAAGGGTGGGGAGATTACGACGAGGACTGGGACTTTGGCTGGTGACTACCACAATGACACGAGGTGGGATCACCAAGAGTTGTGAAAAAGAAAATGCTGGTACAAACGTTGCAAGCATGTATATCAATCAATCAATATGTTTAATTTCCAACACTAACCTAATACAGAACATAGTACAAACAAAGAGTATAAAATGTTAGAAAAAGTGGTATACTGAAGGGGTATATTGATTTGCATACCCCTATCACATTTGTTCATTTAATGTTGTAGCATCTATGCAGTTGTAACCATTAATTAATAATTTAAGTTAATTTTGCTACAATGCTCAGTAGTACAATAGTTAGTAATCATACCAAATAAGTTCACAGCACAATTATTTGAGAGTAGCTCTCTGTGTATGTAACCAACTACATCAATATGTCATACAACAATATATCATACAACATATTGGGTAGCGGTATCTGCAAGACTGTCAGTACATTCACTAACTGCTTCGTCATATTCTTTGTGAACCTTGTTGAGTGTCAACAAAGCTGACACAACACTTGATTCATCCCGCTGTCACTTCCTCCCAGCAACCCTATTGTCTTCTGCTTCTTCAATATAAAACTTGTGACAATCTCACCAGCTTCAAATGTCTAATGAAGACACATTTTTATATTGCATATTAGTGTAATTCGACATTAATGTTATCAATCTTTTACTAGATTATTTGGTAATATTATCAATATATAGTTATACACTTATGTATTTGCATTATTGATATATAATGAATATTATTATTTTAAAAAGTTTTAACATAATAAACTATTGATTACTAATCAAGTATACATATGCCGTCATTTATCAGTATAATTGTAATATAATTATACACTAGATCGATTATTATGTATTTTTATGATTAATTGAAAATTTAAACGCTGGGCTTCCCGCATTCTGTTAAGCCAGTTTACAAACTTTTAGATGTGTCTGATGACCTGAAATGGACTACAAACACACATGTGACACCATTTTCACTTTTAAGGCATAACTAACAATGTCTGGTTTTGGAAGGATTTTTTTTTACCCGTCCACCCATATATTTCTTCCCGTCCATATTCGTTTTTTCCCATCCAAATGACGGGTGGATGGCTCTCTACATAAAGCTATGGTCCCAAGCAGCAGATGGGCCGTGTGTAGGAAATGGCCCTGACTTTGGTTGAGCAGTCACTGATGTTTTGTCGCAGTAAACCAAGGACTCTGTTTGTTTTCCCTGCCGTTATTGATGTCATGCTAACATGGTCAAGACGACCATGTTAGGTTGCAGTGATTGAGACGCCAAGGTATCTACTTGTGTTGGATGTTTCTAGGATTTTGTTATGGATGGCATACGATGTTTCACGAACCAGTTTGGTTTTCTTTGGCATTACTCTGATGGCTGTGCACTTTCCTGGATTAAATTCCATCTGCCAGTCTTTCCCCCACTGTTCCAGTGATGACAGATGTGACTGGTCTCTGTCAATAGTGATGCTCTTAAAGAGGAGGCAATCGTCTGCGAACAGCTTGGTATGAGAGGAGCGGACGACATCTGGAAGATCATTAATATATGAAAGAAAAAGAAGAGGTTCTAAGACGGTGCCCTGGGGCACCAAAGTTTAGCCTTGTTTTGTCACATTGCACAGGACACGACGTCCTGTCTGCTGCCATCTAGTAATCAAAATATTTCGTGATTTTTTTCTGTGTTTTCGCTTACTGTCTACTTTAAGAGGGACACATAACCAAAATATCTGTTTGCTGTCCGGCTCAAATGTGGAAATCAAATATAAAAGTGAATAAAATCTTAAGATTCCCGGCAGAAAAGACGTCGCAAATGTTCCACATGTAATCCGATATTAAAAATCCACGGTATAAACATTTAATCACTTATATATTTGAAACAAGGTAATTTAGACCGCTTTAAATGTAGTACCCGACATGTCACACAACAAATACAAAACCTCAAAGTGTGTCGGTGTCACTGCAGATCGACACACAACCAAATTCAGTGAACTTCTCTCTAGAACACCCAGACCACCGCCATGCTTTTGCGATCGGTTGAGTTTTTAAACTGCAACCCTGGCTGTGTTAGATCGTTGTCACTTGTGATCATCCCCGGATGACTATTGATATTGAGCAATTTCAATTTTCATTTCGACAACGCATTATCACCGGGACTAAGCCGAATAACGAACATTCTGGCATCGGCAGGACTTGTCCAGCGTGTGACTGGTCCCAAGCACCGTTCCAGCCACAGTCAATTCAGCACACTTTGTAAAAATCAAGCTCAATGGTGAATCTCCACAGTTTACAATGCAAACATCTAGAACTGGCTGAGCAAGCCATCTGTAAACGAGCACACACCAGTACACCTTATACAATACCTAAATAGTGGACCTCCATACAAAGCTAACACCTGAAATTGGCCGGCCTCAGAAAGCTTCTTGGCTGTTTCACTACCTGGAAACATCTCCTTCACGACTTTCCTGTAATGGTCTGCCAGCAGAAACGATAGGTTGTGTGCGCTCTGCAACCATGTTCACAGAGATTCTGCAACAATTCAATTCAATTCAATTCATTTCAAAACACAACATTAAAAAGCAAGTAATACAAATAATAATAAGTCACATGGTACGAATGAAATACAATTAAGAGTTATTTTTTAAAGGAGTAGACATGAAGTGAAACACTTATATGTCACCCGCCTGGTGATCTCCTGGTCCTTTGGGTTCACACAACAATCACCCGCCTGGTGATCTCCTGGTCCTTAGGGTTCACACAACAATCACTCGCCTGGTGATCTCCTGGTCCTTAGGGTTCACACAACAATCACCCGCCTGGTGATCTCCTGGTCCTTAGGGTTCACACAACAATCACTCGCCTGGTGATCTCCTGGTCCTTAGGGTTCACACAACAATCACTGCCTGGTGATCTCCTGGTCCTTAGGGTTCACACAACAATCACTCGCCTGGTGATCTCCTGGTCCTTTGGGTTTACACAACATTCACCGGCCTGGTGATCTCCTGGTCCTTTGGGTTTACGCAACACTGACCCGCCTGGTGATCTCCTGGTCCTTAGGGTTCACACAACAATCACTGCCTGGTGATCTCCTGGTCTTTGGGTTCACACAACACTGACCTGCCTGGTGATCTCCTGGTCCTTTGGGTTCACAACACTGGTGATCACCTGGTCTTTTGGGTTAACACAACAATCACCCGCCTGGTGATCTTTTAGACCACTTTAAATGTACCCGGGGTGTTTTTTTTAAAAGGATAGACATGAAGTGAAACACTTATATGTCACCCGCCTGGTGATCTCCTGGTCCTTTGGGTTCACACAACAATCACTGCCTGGTGATCTCCTGGTGCTTAGGTTCACACAACAATCACCTGCCAGGTCCTGGTCCTTAGGGTTCACACAACAATCACTCGCCTGGTGATCTCCTGGTCATTTGTGTTCACACAACAATCACCCGCCTGGTGATCTACTGGTCCTTTGGGTTCACACAACACTGACCCGCCTGGTGATCTCCTGGTCCTTAGGGTTCACCCAACAATCACTCGCCTGGATCTCCTGGTTCTTTGGGTTCACACAACACTGGTGAACTCCTGGTCTTTTGGGTTCAAACACTGGTGATCTCCTGGTCCTTAGGGTTCACCCAACAATCACTCGCCTGGTGATCTCCTGGTCCTTTGGGCTCACACAACACTGGTGATCTCCTGGTCTCTTTTGGGTTCACACAACACTGACCCGCCTGGTGATCTTCTGGTCCTTTGGGTTCACACAACACTGGTGATCTCCTGGTCCTTTGGGTTCACACACACAAAATGAAGTTCCTTTGGGTTGATGCAACACTGACCTGCCTGGTAATCTCCTGGTCCTTTGGGTTAACACAACAATCACCCACCTGGTGATCTCCTGGTCCTTTGGGTTGACACAAAATGAAGTCACACGATTGTTCATTTGAAACTTGATCAAGGTTCACGTGTTGGGATGTTGTTCAATCACTCGCCTGGTGATCTCCTGGTCCTTTGGGTTCACACAACACTGACCCGCCTGGTGAACTCCTGGTCCTTTGGGTTCATAACCCGCCTGGTGATCTCCTGGTCCTTTGGGTTGACGCAACACTGACCCGCCTGGTAATCTCCTGATCCTTTGGGTTCATACAACAATCACCCGCCTGGTGATCTCCTGGTCTTTTGGGTTCACACAACACTGGTGATCACCTGGTCTTTTGGGTTAACACAACAATCACCCGCCTGGTGATCTCCTGGTCCTTTGGGTTCACACAACACTGACCCGCCTGGTGATCTCCTGGTCCTTTGGGTTCACACAACACTGACCCGCCTGGTGATCTCCTGGTCCTTTGGGTTCACACAACACTGACCCGCCTGGTGATCTCCTGTCCTTGGGTCACACAACAATCACTGCCTGGTGATCTCCTGTCCTAGGGTTCACACAACAATCACCCGCCTGGTGATCTCCTGGTCCTTAGGGTTCACACAACAATCACTCGCCTGGTGATCTCCTGGTCATTTGGGTTCACACAACAATCACCCGCCTGGTGATCTACTGGTCCTTTGGGTTTACGCAACACTGACCCGCCTGGTGATCTCCTGGTCTTTTGGGTTCACACAACACTGGTGATCTCCTGGTCTTTTGGGTTCACACAACACTGGTGAACTCCTGGTCTTTTGGGTTCACACAACACTGGTGATCTCCTGGTCTTTTGGGTTCACACAACACTGGTGATCTCCTGGTCTTTTGGGTTCACACAACACTGGTGATCTCCTGGTCTTTTGGGTTCACACAACACTGGTGATCTCCTGGTCCTTTGGGTTCACACAACACTGGTGATCTCCTGGTCCTTTGGGTTCACACAACACTGACCCGCCTATGATCTCCTGGTCCTTTGGGTTCACACAACACTGACCCGCCTGGTGATCTCCTGTCCTTGGGTTCACACAACAATCACTCGCCTGGTGATCTCCTGGTCCTTAGGGTTCACACAACAATCACCCGCCTGGTGATCTCTGGTCCTTAGGGTTCACACAACAATCACTCGCCTGGTGATCTCCTGGCTTGCCCTCACACAACAATCACCCGCCTCGTGATCTCCTGGTCCTTTGTGTTCACACAACACTGACCCGCCTGGTGATCTCCTGGTCCTTTGGGTTTACACAACATTCACCGGCCTGGTGATCTCCTGGTCCTTTGGTTTCACACAACAATCACCCGCTGGTGATCCTGGTCCTTAGGGTTCACACAACAATCACCCGCCTGGTGATCTCCTGGTCCTTTGGGTTCACACAACACTGACCCGCCTGGTGATCTCCTGGTCCTTTGGGTTCACACAACACTGGTGATCACCTGGTCTTTTGGGCAACAATCACCCGCCTGGTGATCTCCTGGTCCTTTGGGTTCACACAACACTGACCCGCCTGGTGATCTCCTGGTCCTTTGGGTTCACACAACACTGACCCGCCTGGTGATCTCCTGGTCCTTTGGGTTCACACTTATATGTCACCCGCCTGGTGATCTCCTGGTCCTTTGGGTTCACACAACAATCACTGCCTGGTGATCTCCTGGTGCTTAGGGTTCACACAACAATCACCCGCCTGGTGATCTCCTGTCCTTAGGGTTCACACAACAATCACTCGCCTGGTGATCTCCTGGTCATTTGTGTTCACACAACAATCACCCGCCTGGTGATCTACTGGTCTTTTGGGTTCACACAACACTGGTGATCTCCTGGTCTTTTGGGTTCACACAACACTGGTGATCTCCTGGTCTTTTGGGTTCACACAACACTGGTGAACTCCTGGTCTTTTGGGTTCACACAACACTGGTGATCTCCTGGTCTTTTGGGTTCACACAACACTGGTGATCTCCTGGTCTTTTGGGTTCACACAACACTGGTGATCTCCTGGTCTTTTGGGTTCACACAACACTGACCCGCCTGGTGATCTTCTGGTCCTTGGTTCACACAACACTGGTGATCTCCTGGTCCTTTGGGTTCACAACAATCACCCGCCTGGTGATCTCCTTGTCCTTTGGGTTCACACAACACTGGTGATCTCCTGGTCTTTTGGGTTAACACAACAATCACCCACCTGGTGATCTGGTCCTTTGGGTTAACACAACACTGACCCGCCTGGTGATCTCCTGTCCTTTGGGTTAACACAACACTGACCCGCCTGGTGATCTCCTGATCCCTTTGGGTTAACACAACACTGACCCGCCTGGTGATCTTGGTCCTTTGGTTCACACAACACAACTCCACTCCGGTGATCTCCTGGTCCTTTGCGTTGACGCAACACTGACCCGCCTGGTAATCTCCGGTCCTTTGGGTTAACACAACAATCACCCGCCTGGTGATCTCCCTGGTCCTTTGGGTTCACACAACACTGGTGATCACCTGGTCTGGTTAACACAACAATCACCCGCCTGGTGATCTCTTGGTCCTTTGGGTTCACACAACACTGACCCGCCTGGTGATCTCCTGGTCCTTAGGGTTCACACAACAATCACTGCCTGGTGATCTCCTGGTGCTTAGGTTCACACAACACTGACCCGCCTGGTGATCTCCTGGTCCTTTGGGTTCACACAAAATTAAGTCGCTGGTGATCTCCTGGTGCTTAGGGTTCACACAACAATCACCCGCCTGGTGATCTCCTGGTCCTATAGGGTTCACACAACAATCACTCGCCTGGTGATCTCCTGGTCATTTGGGTTCATACAACAATCACCCGCCTGGTGATCTACTGGTCCTTTGGGTTTACGCAACACTGACCCGCCTGGTGATCTCCTGGTCCTTAGGGTTCACCCAACAATCACTCGCCTGGTGATCTCCTGGTCTTTTGGGTTCACACAACACTGGTGAACTCCTGGTCTTTTGGGTTCACACAACACTGGTGATCTCCTGGTCTTTTGGGTTCACACAACACTGGTGATCTCCTGGTCTTTCTCCTGGTCCTTTGGGTTCACACAACTCCTGGTTCTTTGGGTTCACACAACACTGACCCGCCTGGTGATCTTCTGGTCCTTTGGGTTCACACAACACTGGTGATCTCCTGGTCCTTTGGGTTCACAACACTGACCCGCCTGGTGATCTCCTGGTCCTTTGGGTTCACACAACACTGGTGATCTCCTGGTCCTTTGGGTACACAACACTGACCCGCCTGGTGATCTACTGGTCCTTTGGGTTTACGCAACACTGACCCGCCTGGTGATCTCCTAGTCCTTAGGGTTCACCCAACAATCACTCGCCTGGTGATCTCCTGGTCTTTTGGGTTCACACAACACTGGTGAACTCCTGGTCTTTTGGGTTCACACAACACTGGTGATCTCCTGGTCTTTTGGGTTCACACAACACTGGTGATCTCCTGGTCTTTTGGGTTCACACAACACTGGTGATCTCCTGGTCTTTGGGTTCACACAACACTGACCCGCCTGGTGATCTTCTGGTCCTTTGGGTTCACACAACACTGGTGATCTCCTGGTCCTTTGGGTTCACACACACAAAATGAAGTCACACGATTGGTCATTTGAAACTTGATCAAGGTTCACGTGTTGGGATGTTGTTGCGCGGCGAATCGCATCATTTTTGCCTGCCGCAGCAACACTAAACTGGGAGTTACATATGCGGAAAACACGTGACACGTGACACGTGAATGTCCCTTCTACTTACCCAGTCCAGATTGGTGACCCACATCTGGAGATATTTCCGAGCATTTCTTCTTTGAAAGCGATGCTGCCCTGTTCGTGCATGGTTTCGTCTTTGCTGGTGCCATATTGATTAGTGCAATGGTCGGCCCAGATCGTGGGCTTGCTTAGGTAGGTCAGGAATTCAAATGCTCCAATAGAATGGTTGTGATTTGCTGTTACGAGACCACGTGATAGATAATTAAAATTAATTTAATTAAAATGCCTGTTATGCTCTTCTATTGTAATGGTAAAGATAAAGTGGAACAACACCAAAGGTAACTGAAATAAAGATCAGTATCCTGTTCTGAGCTTTACAAAAAGTTAAATATATAAAACTGTTCATGAATACAATAAGAGTTATACATATTGTGTCAAGATTACAAATGAATTGATAAAAGTCAAAGGAAAGTAAAATGATTGGTTAACGTTGATGACAACATCATTTTACAGACCTGAACAGCAACAACTGGATAATAGTAATACCTCCCTATTAGACCAATACCTGGTACATGAGTCTGAGGGTTTTGTAGTCTCCAGGAGAGGTGTTTGGGTATTTTGGTGAGCCACAGGGTTAGGTTTTTTAGAACTTCCGGCCAGTGGGTTGCAGTTGCTTGTGTCCGTGGAATGACGTCAGAGACCTCATAAGCTTGCAAGATGCAGGTTGAAAAAACCAGCCACAATTGAGGGCTGCATCTGTCTGTCTGCTGTCTGTCGTAGGGTTTCATCCTTGTGTTTTACTTGTCGGTGGGAGATTAGTCTGATCTGAGCTGCAAAGCCTCTGCCGCAGTCAATACAGAAGACAGTAGGTGCAGAAGCTGCATATATTTGAACATTGAAATACCATTCATATTTTGTTACAATGAAAGTAGTTACCCAGATGCCTAATACTTATAGCATGGGTCTGCTCCTGACCCTTAAAAAATCTCAATCCTTTTTTAATGTTGGAACGTGAAAATAGATTACAACTATCACACATATTGCTTGCTAATAGTGTGTAAAGTTATTGATCATTGTTGATTATCAAGTGTTTTTTTGCAAGGAGTGTTTAAATAGAATCTGATATATTGGGGTGTGTTCATATGTTTACCAAGTTACACAATATTATATTAAGTGCAGTGTTTCCCCTGGATAAAATGATGGGCGAGGTGGTAGAGAATGCTAATAATTTAGGTTAATTTTGCCCAACAACAAGGATTATTTGGACTGTGATCCTGCACAAAAGCCTGGTGGGTTGTGGTCCATGATCACTATATACATGTATCAGTGGGAAATCAATTATACAGTGGCGCTATCTAATGAGCATAACATTAATACAAATTGACAATAACATTCATTTAATAGTTTTAGATCATAAACACCCTTTGATCTTTACCAACTGGGAGCTGTGCACCTGGCTGGGTGTGGAGTTAGTTAATTAGTTGTTATTGGCTATAAAGGTTTTCTAACAATAGGATCTCTCTTGCCTGGTCTTATGCTGTGCACACAACAAATATATACCATGTTTTTATAACAAATGTAACGTCCCTGGAAAAAATACACTCACCCATAAAAATCACATTCACATAAAAACTACTCCTCCAAACCCACGCCTCTCCCTTTTCATACGTCTCCCATTCTACTCCTCCAAACCCACGCCTCTCCCTTTTCATACGTCTCCCATTCTACTCCTCCAAACCCAAGCCACTCCCTAGTCATACCTCTCCCATTCTACTCCTCCAAACCCACGCCTCTCCCTATTCATACCTCTCCCATTCTACTCCTCCAAACCCAAGCCATTCCCTATTCATACCTCTCCCATTCTACTCCTCCAAACCCATGCCTCTCCCTTTTCATACCTCTCCCATTCTACTCCTCCAAACCCACGCCTCTCCCTATTCATACCTCTCCCATTCTACTCCTCCAAACCCACGCCTCTCCCTATTCATACGTCTCCCATTCTACTCATCCAAACCCACGCCACTCCCTACTCATACCTCTCCCATTCTACTCCTCCAAACCCACGACATTCCCTATTCATACCTCTCCCATTCTACTCATCCAAACCCACGACATTCCCTATTCATACCTCTCCCATTCTACTCCTCCAAACCCAAGGCACTCCCTATTCATACCTCTCCCATTCTACTCCTCCAAACCCACGACATTCCCTATTCATATCTCTCCCATTCTACTCCTCCAAACCCACGACATTCCCTATTCATACCTCTCCCATTCTACTCCTCCAAACCCAAGCCACTCCCTATTCATACCTCTCCCATTCTACTCCTCCAAACCCACGACATTCCCTATTCATACCTCTCCCATTCTACTCCTCCAAACCCACGACATTCCCTATTCATACCTCTCCCATTCTACTCCTCCAAACCCAAGGCACTCCCTATTCATACCTCTCCCATTCTACTCCTCCAAACCCACGACATTCCCTATTCATATCTCTCCCATTCTACTCCTCCAAACCCACGACATTCCCTATTCATACCTCTGCCATTCTACTCCTCCAAACCCACGCCGCTCCCTATTCATACCTCTCCCATTCTACTCCTCCAAACCCACACCTCTCCCTATTCATACCTCTCCCATTCTACTCCTCCAAACCCAAGCCACTCCCTATTCATACCTCTCCCATTCTACTCCTCCAAACCCACGCCTCTCCCTTTTCATACCTCTCCCATTCTACTCCTCCAAACTCACGCCTCTCCCTATTCATACGTCTCCCATTCTACTCATCCAAACCCACGCCACTCCCTACTCATACCTCTCCCATTCTACTCCTCCAAACCCACAACATTCCCTATTCATACCTCTCCCATTCTACTCATCCAAACCCATGCTAATTAATGAGACTGTTTCTGAGTTTTAAGAATGAGTTAACGAGTGGCCACTCAGTAGCCGGTGTTAGTCTCTCTCAGATGAACATTTCACTCGCTGCCAGATAAGTTTATGTGTTTTTTCTAGTCAAACAGCTAAATCATGTTAAACTCTCGGTGCAGGTCGGTCTGCCTGAGGGGCCGGGCAGACTGATCACAATCATCGTAACCACGATAGCGGCGGTGAATAAGATGTATTTCTGTCCCGCACGTCAGTCCTGGAGGTAGTCTGTCATGCACCTGTCTCATTCACATGTGCTCATGTACCGCGTGGACACTACTATAAACATTTCCATTTCCCACCAAGTGATAGATGCATGGGGCCATAGCCTAATAGAAGTAATTTGTACTTAAACGGACATTTCTGAAACACGTTCAAATGCCAGTGTTTCTAGAAAAACTTGGCTGAAATGATTTTGTCTGTGTTTTTCGTGTATGTGTGTGTGTGTGTGTGTGTGTGTGTGTGTGTGTGTGTGTGTGTGTGTGTGTGTGTGTGTGTGTGTGTGCGTGAGTGAGTGTGTGTG
>JAODUO010002195.1:52500-57500 GCA_025642075.2 Ridgeia piscesae
GAGACAGAGACAGAGACAGAGACAGAGACAGAGACAGAGACAGAGACAGAGACAGAGACAGAGACAGAGACAGAGGAGTGGTGAGTCATATGCCTCGCAATTTTTCTGAGCTGAAAAGTGGGGGGGGCAATTCCTATGCTCCTAAAAGTGGGGGGACGCGTGATTATTCTGTTACAGCTAAAACCCCACACCTGTAGGCCATAATTGATGTATGGTAACATTAATGCATTATACAAAGTAACTTTTATATTTAGTGGCAAGAATCGTTTTAATTTGTTTAATACGCCTATCAATTTGGAACATTTAATTGAAATAGTTTTTATATGAACATCCCAGCTTAGTTTTTCTTGCAAGGTTACCCCAAGAAGATTTAAATTTTGGACTCTTTCTATTACGGTTTCATCTATTTTGAGGAGATGATTCACTTATTTCCCAATTTATGTAGTATATACTTGGATTTCTTTACGTTTAACGACAATTTATTGATTTTCAGCCATTCGTTTATCTTATTTAAATCTGAATTTAAATGATATTCGATATCTTTAGTGGGACATGTGTTAGACAACTGAATTGTTGTAAACAAAGTTGTGTCGTCTGCATACATTATATATTTGAATGTTTCATAAGAGTTTGGTAAATCATTTATATATATTAAGAACAAAAGTGGGCCTAAAATGGAACCCTGTGGCACACCAGTGGTAATGGGCAGGGTTTCAGAGATTGAGTCATTGTAAATGACATATTGTTTTCTATTTTTCAAATAACTTTCCATTAACTTTTGAGCATCAGCACCCATCCCATAAAATTGTAGTTTACCTAATAACATTGAATGGTCTAGGGATTGAGGGGAAAAGAGGGGAAAGACGACCAAATTTGCAATGGGGGATTGCTTAAAAGAGCCCTAGAAAGAGAAGGAGAAGAGAGAAGAAGTATTACTCAGGCATCATTAAACATTGAACTTGGTTGTCTTATCGGTATATATTTTAAGCGAGTTGGGGGTTTGGGGGGTTTTTGTGTGTGTGTGTGTGTTATATATATATGTTATATATTTTTTTTTGTATGTAAAAAATATACATCATCTAACCTCATAAATATATATATATATATATATATATATATATATATATATTATATATATATATATATATATATATATATATATATATATATATATATATATATATATATATTTATATCCGCAACCCACTCTCTCTCTTATATATATATATATATATATATATATATATATATATACTATATATATAGAGAGAGAGAGAAGAAGAGAGTGTGCTTGGTTGTCGGATGGCCCGCCCTTTACTAACAAATCCTGGTTACGCCACTGAGAGCACTCAGACAAGTACAGCGGAAATGTTACTTCGTCACCGGTCAAATACGTTTTGTCCATGAGCAGAAGCTAAATCACATGACGTTCTGCGTCTTCTTCGGTCGGTAATAAATGAGGTGGCAATCGTCGTTGTAAGTAGGATGCCTGCAGGAAGGAATAAGATTATTTTTCTCAACGAACCGAGCAACATGCTTATCTCCTTTTACACTGTTTATATATATATATATATATATATATATATATATATATATATATATATATATATATATATATATATATATATTATCATTAGATAACATTTATTAGAGACCAAATGGTGATTTTCTTATTATATATATATATATATATATATATATATATATATATATATATATATATATATATATAAAACAAGAAAATCTACCATTTGGTCTCTAATAAATGTTTCTAATCATTTGAATAATACTGGTGTTAAACCCACTGGTTTATATTTTCTATCTTACTCCTCGATCCCTGTTTAAATAATGGTGTAACATTTGCTTCCTTCCATTCTGTGGAACAATTCCCTCTTTAACCGATAGATTAACAAAATTAGCAAGTGGTATACTGATTTCGTTTACAATTTCCTTAAGCAATTTTGGAGGTATTCCATCAAGTCCAGGTTATTTATTTTCTTTCATCAAAGAATACAAAGGGGTGATATCTTAGGTGTACAGAATCAAAGCGATTGGCCGTTGCACCATCACTACCACCAATTCAAGGAGTACTAGGCCTTCTGGATTCTACGACCCAGCGGTCTGCGGTGACACGTAAGTTATACGCTTGGTGGGTTCCTGTTAGCGCGTTGTTTTCTCTCGATAACAAACATTGTCAATAAGTAATACCTAACGTAGCTTGAGTCTCCTACTGAAATTATATTATTGTATCCATAAAACAAACAAACAAATAATTTTAGGCAGACGTTCTTCACCGCACTGTTTAAAATCTAAACAACGTACGTATAAAGACACACACACACCCACACACGCACGCGCGCGCGCGCTCGCACGCACGCACGCACGCACGCACGCACGCACGCACGCACACACACACACACACACACACACACACACACACACACACACACACACACACACACACATATGCAAACGCTACACACAGGTTTGTTCTAGAGGTCAAAATGTGTATTGTTTCTTAGTTAGTTGGGCCCAAGTTACAATAAAAAACCAACACAGTCCAATATGGAACATACGACACAGCGGCACGCTAATGTTAGCAAAAACAAATGACAACTGTAGATGGCACAGAGAAAAAACGTCATCGTGGCGTGGAGGGACGCATCTGTTGCCACAAGTCTAAACCGTTAAAATCTCTTCGTTTTAATCGGCAACAAGCCAGCAACTAGATAAACGTCTTTTATTGGTACACATACACATGGATACGCTTCGCAGGTGTTCACATCAGTACTAATTGTTACAATTACAGATTGGCTGCATTTAATTATTATTTGTTCGAAATACAAATGTTATTGTAGTGTTCCACAAGATATATAATACGCGAATCAAATAAAACATCTTCATGAACTATGATAATCGTTTACGGATTGTTCTGGTATGTATACAAACGGTGTAAAAGATGCTAAGCATTTTGCTCGTTTCAATGAGACAAATTATTTTGTTCCTTCCTGCAGGCATCCTACATACAACGATGACTACATGCCACCTAATTCATTACCCACACCGAGCGACCAAGACGCAGAACGTAACGCGACTTAGCTTCTGCTTCTGGTAAAAACGTATTTGACTGGTGACGAACTGACATTTCCACTGTGTCGTCGAGTGCTCCGAGTGGCGTAGCCAGGATTTTACACTCGAGCTGGAGGGGGCCATTCTACAACCAAACAAAGTCGCATATATATATATATATATATATATATATATATATATATATATATATATATATATATATACCCCGGGTCACCACTGTCATCGTTTTCATCAATCCCATTGTTGTCACGTATGTTGTACACACGTCGTTGGTGCTGCTTTCTAGACTGCTGGTTTGTGCCGCGCCCTTTCAAGCACTTCCGTTCAAATAATCCTTGGCCCCACAATTCTTGCAGATCTTTCCATATGCGGGGCTCAATTCTTTCTTTGGAGCGTGACGCCTTGAGTAGACAACCATGATTGGTGACATGTACAGGTTCTTGTACATCATCCAGTACTGTCCTGTGTGATATGGCCGACTCCGCTGCCATGCAGACCTCTACACATTCGTTCAGAGAAAGCCAGTGGATATTAAGCAACTCTTGTCGCGTTTCCGACTGTCTTATGTCTAAGAAGATCCTATCTCTTCTACTCGAGGTTATGCATTTATGACAGAAATTCCAAGTTTTTGCCAACACGCGAAGATCGGCATGGAAATCTTCAAAACCCTCTCCATCCTCCTGCTTCCAGCTATTGAACTTATACCGTTCAAACGTTTTGTTTGCCTCCCTTATAGCGAATTCGTCAAAAGCTTATACAATTTCCGTCGTGGTGCGATGTTCTTGTGGTGTTGTGAACTGGAAACCGTCATATGTCCGCATGGCTTCGTCGCCTAATGAGTTTTCTAGCATTGCAATCTGACAGTTTCGTGGTTTGGAGTTATATCTGACAGTGTCCAAACATGTGACCAGCGCCGACGGAAAATGTTCTACGATTCTGCCTTGTTTGCGCATAACACGGGTTGCGAGGGGACCTGGCCGGTGCACCACCATTTCGCGCTTCGGTGGCGGGTTGTGCCGTGTCGTAGGGTCGTCGACATACGATCGAATAGACTTCGGCAACAAAGCCAGTGTGTGAGCGATATGTAGTGGGTCATCAATTAATGTGCAAAATAAAATGTCTCTCACGCACCTAATTGTCACACGTCCACCGCTGCCACAATGTTTCGTTATTCATGATCACGTCTATCAATGATAATGATTCGAATACATGACTAGGCTCGAACAGTTTTAATCTACGACAAAGTGTCTCCAGCAGACATGTGCTCTGACGCGTTATCTCAACACCCAACTATATTTTATAATTGCACCGCCATTCGCTAGATGGCAGCATGTCTTGGACATGATCACGTAACAGGAACGTCAAGTTTGGTGTAAGAATGCTGTTATAATAAAAAAAATCTGTGTTGGCGTTAGGCATAGTAAGTTGGCTGTCAGCACGATGGTTTATAAATAACTCTCACGGTCTGACGCAGAGGGAGGCGTGGCAGAGGTTTTTCTGGTGGGACACTACATCTACCTTATATGGCGCACCTAACCGCATGCACACACACACACACACACGTGGATGGACGCTTACTCGCACATACCCATGCACCTACATGCATGCACACATCCTCGCAAGCCAGGGGGCGTTGCGCTGCGCTATAATACCCTTCGCTGATTATATCCGAAAACCGTGGAAGTGGACTCGAACTATAAATTGATAACAACTGATTTCGCCAGTCGCTTCTGCGTCCTCCTCGTCGATTGTAGCGTAGGGGAAGGGCGGGTAAAGTGGGCCCCTCGGCCAAAGTGGGCCTCCTTTATCACAGCATGCCTGGTATGCAATGCAGTAAAAACGGTAATAGTATTTACAGACCCTTTCGGGGACATAATTTAACGTAGTATTTGTTTCTTTGGCGAGAATGC
>JAODUO010002195.1:67500-106471 GCA_025642075.2 Ridgeia piscesae
GTGTGTGTGCGTGTGCGTGTGCGTGTGCGTGTGCGTGTGCGTGTGCGTGTGCGTGTGCGTGTGCGTGTGCGTGTGCGTGTGCGTGTGCGTGTGCGTGTGCGTGTGCGTGTGCGTGTGCGTGTGTCGTGTGCGTGTGCGTGTGCGTGTGCGTGTGCGTGTGCGTGTGCGTGTGCGTGTGCGTGTGCGTGTGCGTGTGCGTGTGGCGTGTGCGTGTGCGTGTGCGTGTGCGTGTGCGTGTGTGCGTGTGCGTGTGCGTGTGCGTGTGCGTGTGCGTGTGCGTGTGCGTGTGCGTGTGCGTGTGCGTGTGCGTGTGCGTGTGCGTGTGCGTGTGCGTGTGCGTGTGCGTGTGCGTGTGCGTTTGCGTGTGCGTGTGCGTGTGCGTGTGCGTGTGCGTGCGCGTGCGCGTGCGCGTGCGCGTGCGCGTGCGCGTGCGTAGGCATGCATGCGTATGCGAGTATTATGTGCATACGTATTTATATTATGTGTGTGAGTAGTTGTGAACCCGCGTACGAACAGTGCATCGTGGTCACTGAAACTGTCCTCCTTTTGTTGGCCAAAAACAAAATGTTAGCTGATGACATATACTGCCCGCTTTCTCACTGACAACGCCTACTGTCATTCGGCGTTTCAAATTCGATGTACTAACCGAGCTGTAAAACAAATTACCGGTATTGTATCATACTCTAATTACAATGTGACATTAGTCAATATTAGGTTTATTAAATGCCTGGTCACGCCATAAAGTGTGACGATAACGTGCGACACCAGAGACTCTGCTTGAGGCGTGTCAGTCGGCGCTCCCAGGCACGAGAGACGGCGTCTGACTGAGCAGACGGTGTCACGAAGTCCTAGTGACAGTGTCCGGGAGTGGGACTGTGACACGACACGCGAGGCCGACGTCGATTCGGTCACTCGGGTTATGCGCGTAACTCAAAAAGTAATATCCGGGTTATGATAATATGACATATGATAACGTGCACGCAGCCTACGCGAGTAAACCAACCAAAGAGCGACGATCATGATCACGGACATAAACCTCCGTAGGTAAATTAACTAAATCAATAAAATCAATTAATCAATGTGTAAATGCGATCTTCTTAATTTTTAATCGTAATCTATAGATTACTATTAGCAGATAAATTTGTTAATCAATGCATATTATTTTAAATATTGTTTCCTGTACTGCTTCACTCATTTCTTCTGCAGTATGGGGTCTACGTCCCCTGTTGACTTCACTGCTAAAGACAGCAGTTACTGGAATGAATCCTCTCCAAAATCGCGATTACCTAGGGTAACGGCCTTGAAGATTCACCTTGCCAATCTAGGGCAAGAACGGTCACGTGAACAAGTGATCTCGGCTGTTCCATTGGATTACTCGAGTAAAGTAGTATAGCAGGGTGATTTGGTGATTATGCTGGGTCATTTAGGTCGGGTGGAAGGGAGGAGGGAGGACTGACCTCATAACTAGGTTAAGGTCAAATGCTAAGGGCAAAGGGCAGGCAGAATGGCGCCCCTATTGTATAGGTCGTGAACTAGTTCGGTCAAAATTCGTGTGTGTTTGTTATAAGCTTGGTCCAAAATAGTTAAAGGGTTAGTTGCGACCACTTGGGTCACTTTCCTCCCGTCCTCAGGTAGGTCACCTACATATCATGGCTCATGCGCGATTTGCATATCTACCGAGAATAGATCTTAGACAAACAGTGTTGCGCATGTATGCGACTAACATATCTAAATATATAGTTTGGTTAGTTATAATTCACTTCCCTGCCCTCTTTTCCTCTGATCCTAACCAGAACCAAACGTCAGTATGCGCGATTAAAACAGTGGACAAATGGACTCCATCACCTATTTCCGCAAACTTGATACAATCTTACAGTAAACAGGTGCGCTGATGGTAAAAATAACATTATTGCAACAATGTATCAAAGTCTCACGGGAGTAGCGTATGGCGTAATCATTCTCTCCGACATTTTACCGACTTTTGATTGGCTGGTTTTACTTTCACGTCAGCGGTTTTTCATTTTCGGCTCCGTCACGTGACTGGAGTCGCCACTACAAACGTATATAAGAACGCAGTTGGTCGAGGTTGCTGATGCGGAAGACACCGTACTACTGCCACCTTTTTGGTAAACCAGACCCAACCAGTTATCCGCCGGTCAGCTGCCATCTCGATCCGCCTCAGCGAGAGATTGTCGTGGACGTGGACGCCCTGTCGCGAAAGCGAGTGGCGGTGACGAGGTCATCGTGACAGGTCTCCTTATCGACAATGTTTCCTTCAACGTCGGATGTGCGTACTGCAAAAAGTGTATGATGGTTGACGACCATGGCAATATCCGGTGCGAAAGGCACGCACGCTTATACTATCACACATACTCCCTCGTCAGAATATGCTTCGTCGAGTTGGCCGTTGGTCGTTCTATGTGGTTGACCTGTATGACCGGTATAGACGAAACCGTACAGACCTACAAACTGAACACTTTGGTAGGGACATGCGTGTCTCTCACCATTAAGAAAAGTCAAAGAACCGGTTACACCAACTACAACGTGATTCGTCTAGATGTTCTGCATTAGACCGCGAGCGTGCGAGTTTCAGACCGAACCTCAAATTGGCGACGAAATGTCGACATGTACACGCTTCTACGTCCGCTGTCGCAAGTTCTGCGTACTCTACTACCGATGTCACACCTTGTACCGATCCCTCCGACCGCACGACTACTTCTGCGTGTATGGCGAACATTACCATTGACTATCCTGTTAACGAAGTGAAGAAGACGCTTGCACGCCACATTGCACGCTGAGTCGCTGATCTATCGAAACCACGGGCGTCGATCGGTGGGGGACGGGGGGACGCCCCCACTTTTCAGCGTGGGGGACAGCATAGGAATTGTCCCCCCCCCACTTTTCAGCTCAGAAAAATTGCGAGGCATATAGCCTGACTCACCACTCCTCTCTCTTAAAAGCCGCTATACAGGACTAGCTAATCTGTAAACTCGCGATATGAAGTTCCGACCACCCATTAGAAAATCGACTAGAAAAATTGCTTGGCTGGCCACACCGCGCAACTTGATCTTTCTTTAATAAATGATCATCATGCCGGGCTGCGCCGCTGCCGGGCTCTATCAGTTTGCAACCTTGTGTTGATATTATTTATAGGCTCTAGCCATCAAGCACATTGTAAATGATGACATTTGTGTTGCACTTTCACCCCTCGCTTGCTTGATGCTTATCGCCCACGGCAGAAGCGACGGATTCCTGCACTTTGTGTAACTTACTCCCATTTGAGTGATGACAAAGTTCTTTGCCAAAATGTTGGCTTGGGAAGTTATACACAGTATGGGCGTCGATTGGTGGGGGATGAGAGGGACGCGTCCCCCATTATTCAGCCTGAGGGGGATGCATAGGAAATGTGCTCACACTTTTTTAGTTCATACAACAAATTTAGAGGCATATATATATATATAGCGAGACAGATCACTCCCTTCTCTTATAAACTCTACCTCGGTCTAGTAATAAAATTAATAAAAATTATACGAGTTCAGATATAAACTTCCGACTACCTAGTGGATAATCACTAGATAAATTGCTTGGTTGGCCGCAGCCCGCAATTTTTTCTGAGTCCAGTAAATATTCATCATGCCGGGCTCTGTCATTTTGCACCCTTGTGTTGATATATTAATAGGCATTAGCCATCAAATATATATATATATATATTATATATATATATATATATATATATATATATATATATATATATATATTATCCCCCCATACTACTTTTAAAACAGATAACGCCCCTGATCGAAACTATCTCACGTTTCAAACACCCAAGTCAACGCCCCTGTTCTTGCCAACATGCATTGAAACGGGCTGTGAGAAGACTCACTGCAGTCAAGCCATTCGTGGTTGACCCTTTTACTCGAGACAGATTTTATACTATTCGACGTGGCAATCCGACATGGCGCCCGAACAGTTGTGTCCCATCAAGAGTTGATTGGAGGATTATCTTTCAGAGCGATGGCGAAATAATGTTAAACGTATGGCACTCGCCGCCTTGGCGGATGACCTGTAATTACATGTCTTGTGTCCTGATTTAATAAAAATGTGCAAACCCCCTTGGCGATCCTGTTGTCTCTGATGTCTGTATTTATATTCCCTTTCTCTATCTCTCTCTCTCTCCCCTCTCTCTCTCTCTCTCTCTCTCTCTCCTCTCTCTCCCTCTTCTCTCTCTCTCTCTCTCTCTCTCTCTCTCTCTCTCTCTCTCTCTCTCTCTCTCTCTCTCTCTCTCTCTCTCTCCTCTCTCTCTCTCTCTCTCTCTCTCTCTCTCTCTCTCTCTCTCTCTCTCTCTCTCTCTCTCTCTCTCTTTCTCTCTCTCTCTCTCTCTCTCTCTCTCTCTCTCTCTCTCTCTCTCTCTCTCTCTCTCTCTCTCTTCTCTCTCTCTTTTCCTCTCTCTCTCTCTCTCTCTCTCTCTCTCTCTCTCTCTCTCTCTCTCTCTCTCTCTCTCTCTCTCTCTCTCTCTCTCTCTCTCTCTCTCTCTCTCTCTCTCTCTCTCTGTCTCTCTATCTATCTAACTATCTCAAAATAAGTACCGTCCACCATGGTCCCATTGGCCATTTGGTTAAATAATGGACACGAGGTTAGTTCCGTATTGCCGCCGGACCGACAGGGTGTGGTAAAACGACCTTTGTTGCGACTTTAATACGTCACCCTCACACACTCGTAAACTTACCAACCGAAGAGATCACGTGGTGTTACGGAGAATGGCGGCCATTGTACCCACCCTCTCTGCCACAGACAACAACTTAGAATATATCGAGGTCTTCCCGACTTGTCGTCTTTCTATCCTGCCGGAAACGGACGAGACGCAATCCATCGAATTTCAAACCATGAGTCCTAGTCGTACCAACGAACACTATTGATAGATAAATCAATAAAAAACTAAAATTACTTAAATTATATTAACAAACACACAAAGAAAGACTAATAGGTGACGACGCAAATGGCGTAACGGAGGAAGGTCAAAGGTTAACAGGCAGATGAGTAATTAAATAAAGTTACCAAAATAATTGTCGCCACACCAACGTGACTTAATGTTTTTTCCAAGTCTATCCGAATGTTTACTTACATTTTATTGTTGGTATTACTCCCACTTTCCAAAATGTATATATGAACGTCATGCGTCGAGGTTGCCATTCATGCTACGACATCGGTGTGGCTAATGCAGTGCTCTGCAACCCAGAGTACTACAACTACATTCGGTTGCTTGATTCCGACAGCGACTATAACGTGCTGATGTCAATGTCGCCTTTTACTTGCCCACTTGCGCATTTCACTAGAAAAAAAACGATTATCGACGTCACGTCATCCGGGCCGTTTTTCAATAAGAGGTCTGCTGTTCACTTGGACGACGTTGTGGTAAGTTTTCGTTTTCTTCTATAAACAAATAATAATAATAATCATACATCAGTATAATTATAAAGTACATTTCGTTCACTTAAACGTAGCCTTACCTCCTACCAACAACTTTTCTCACGCAATACTTTCATCATGCCGTCAGAAGTATAGTAACTTCGTCACTTTTATGGTCGTAGTCATGTAGTCGCAGGTCGGTTGCAATGTATTGATATTTCTGTTGTAGGTCGTCGTACCAGACCAAGACGACCAGCTGAACCACTAGTCTCTTCGGCTGACGTGGATTTGTTCAGGACAAAGCAAGATAACTCTGAGTCACCAGGCGATACTAATGACAATCATTCAGTGCCGTCTTCTTCGCAACGTGAATGTGGTCCCTGCTGACGAAGAGGAGATGTACCCGAGTTGAAGCAACAATTGAAATAGAGCGTGGAACGTTGAACGCTATACAGCCTTACGGCGCAACGTCCTATCCCTGTTACATATCATTGTGCCAGACCTGAACAGTGTAAAAGTCTCATCCATCGACAATGTCGTCACCCAATTTATCAATCTAAACACCAGCCATGGTGGTGATGAACAATACCCATATTGGCGGATGCATGTTTGCATTGACGGTACTCTCCATGGTGTCACGTGACTTCTATAAAAAAAACGTGGTATGTGTACTTACCTTTATTTAACAAAATATGTCACTAGTTATCCAGCGGCGTTCGTGTGCAACAGTCACTCGAGTGATAAACCCAGACAACACTGGATCTGCATGTTTTTCGCTAACGACGGGTGTGTAGAATATTTCGACTCTTGCAGATTGCCACCTCTCAACGTTGAATTCGTTGACTGTGTAACTTGGAGTTTGAACGAGAGCACGCTTCAGAGCCCGCTATCTAACATGTGTGGACAATACTGTGTCGTATATTTGATGCACCCATGTCGAGGCATACCACCGGAGAGGATTGTGAACGGTTTGGGGGATGACCTAGTCAACAATGATTGCCAGGCATTTGACTTTGTTAACAATTGCATGTAATGTTTGCGTTGATGACAGTGTAAAGAGTTGTATGCAGTATCCGCTTTGACGTAATGCATACGTGCGTGTTCGTGTATCGTCTTAATTACAATAAAAAGTCGACACAATTTGGTGCGTTTGCAACGTTTTATCTACACACTCGATATATACCAATGTATAAACAATCCTTCCAGACACCCAAGAGGAAGTGATGTTTTAACAATTCTTGTAAATCTTAACTATTTAACGTGTATCCATACATACATACGTACGTACGTACGTACGTACGTACATACATACATACATACATACATACATACATACATACATACATACATACATACATACATACATACATACATACATACATACATACATACATACATACATACATACATACATACATACATACATACATGAGTATATTTTGCAAAGCACAATAATATATATAACAGGGGTCAGTGGTGCATAAACAAAATACTTCACCTCGAGATACGACACGTGACAAACATCAGTTTATTTCTGCAAAGTACAACAAAATATATAATGTGAGTCGGTGATCTGTAAACAGAATACTTCACCTCGAGATATGACACGTGACATACATGAGTTTATTTTGTTACAAATCTGAGCACGTATGTACGTTGCAGACACATGGTTGGGATTAGCCTCTGTTGCTCCATGGTTAGGTTAGGTTAATCCTTTTATGTGAGATCACACATAATGCAACAAACAAAGAACCCGCTGCCAACGTCGTCTCCTTTGGTTTCCCCCGCGCTCTCTTGCCACCAGGAGTCCAGCCCATGGGTACTCTCAGAATGGATGTCAATAGCATCCTGCAAATTTGTCTCATCCATCTCCATCTGCGGCGTTTAACCTCGAGGAAGATGGGCTGCATGTCTGTTCTTTCGTGGAGTTCCTTGTTCGAAATTGTGTTGGACCAATAGATTCGCAGGTGACGTATGCCTTTGTTAACCTTCCATGACTGTGCAGCATATACTAGCACACTCAAGACGTTACTCTTGTATTGACGGGTTTTGGTTCTGTTGCTGATCCTTTTGTCTTCCAGATGTTCCATGACCGCCAATAAAATGTTAGTTACATATATAAGTCCACTTGCTGACATTGCTCGTGGTAAATCGATCACACCTGCGAGCAGCTATCCATTTCTGACATTTCTCACGATCTATGACATGCAATATTTTTAAATTCTATCCATGTAGCACCTCGCATGTAGTCACGGTCTGTGTGTCTGCGGTTATTGTTGCTGTTGCCGTTTCCATAACAACAGTGCCGAGTTACACGTCTACCTGCCTATATGCGATCAGAAACTGCAGTTTATTTGCAGTAAGAAACGTGATCAACTGTCATGTTTGTCCGCCTGTTTTCCTACTCGGTTACGTTAGCTTCCGGTTCTATTTTAGATGGTTCACTGCGTGTTGATCAGCGCTATATAACGTCATCAGATCTTTCCTTTACCTTGCAGTGTAGCCTTGTGACGCTTCTTCCGTCGTCCGGTACATTTTAGCATGTTCGGCGGGCACCAGGTCCGACTTCCCTTTATCGAGGGGAGCGAAAGAGGGAGCGATAGAAGGAGAGAGGCGGAGAGAGGGATGGAGGGAGGGAAGACGGGGTGTAGGGAGGGAGGGAGGGAGGGAGGGAGGGAGGGAGGGAGGAAGGGAGGAGGAGGGAGGGAGGGAGGGAGGAAGGGAGGGAGGAAGGGACTGAGGGAGGAAGGGAGGGAGGGAGAAAGAGAGATAGTGTGTGTGTGAGTGTGTTTGTGTGCATGCGTGCATGCGTGCGTGCGTGCGTGCGTGCGTCGTGCGTGCCTGCGTGGGTGTGTGAGGTGAGAGAGAGAGAGAGTGAGAATAAGAAAAAAATGAGAAAGAGAATGAAAGAGAGGGTGAGATAGAGAGTGAGAGAGAGAGAGAGAGTGTAGAGAGAGTGTGTGGTGTGTGTGTGTGTGTGTGTGTGTGTGTGTGTGTGTGTGTGTGTGTTGTGTGTGTGTGTGTGTGTGTGTGTGTGTGTGTGTGTGTGTGTGTGTGTGTGTGTGTGTGTGTGTGTGTGTGTGTGTGTGTGTGTGTGTGATGTTTGCGTGTGGGTGTGCGTGCCGTGCGTGCGTGCGTGCTGTGTGTGTGTGTTACAGGTGCGCGCCCATTCGTATGCTTATGCGTGCGTGCATACTTACGTGAGTATGAGACCGTGTGCTTGCATACGTATGTATGTGTTCGTATACATGTGCGTCATGTGCATGCGCGTGTGCGAACGCATGCAATTGCTGCAGATCTACACGTTCATATGTAACTCACAACAAACGCATCATTGGCAGTAGTCGTTTTATTATCACCGATAGACGTTTCATCTACAATGGCATACAGCGTGTAAGCAACACACGCCAGTATTGTAACTACACTGTATAGTTAGTTAAAGGTAGCTATTGAATCCCAAGTTAAAACCTACCCCCACTGATTAGGTTAACGACACTGCCTTATGCAGAAACTGCGCGCTGGTGGCGGCCCGGGGCGGGAAGGACGCGAACGACCGGCGCTGCCTGGCGAGTGCTGCATCTACGGGTCGCCCTTGCAGGATACGGGCTTCTTGTTGCTCTTGTGGTTGCACCGACATACGGCTCCGCGGTAGTCCTCCACCAAACACCAGTGAACGTGGTGTTTGTGTGGCACGTCAACCTGGCATCCTCCGCCAAATCCGCTCCCTTTGCAAAAGACACCCGGTTTTGGTGTACTTACAGTGGACAGAGCCCCACGAGTAGCAGCAACAGCCTCGGCGACAGATTTTCCGGCAGCCTTCGCGGGGTGCGGGTTCTTTCAGAACATCTGTAACACATGGTAAAACAGTGAAGTGAGGAGACGTGTGCTGCAGTGTCTCGTCGAACCATGGATGTTTATGAGAACCGTGGATATTAAAGCTTCCCAATCATTTCGTTTTGCCCATCGCCAATCCTTTTCTTTCATGTCCAGTCGCGTTCTATATAAATAGGTCAAATGATAAGCGCAGTTTGCTTAATAAAAGAACTATTAATTATTTTGTTATCGTGTAAAACAACCAATCAGCGTTACATCGGGTAGCAGACGAAAACCGATCGCGTTGGCTACAGCTGGCGCCATTTGTTTAAACTGGGCGGTCACGTGCAGAATCCGAGATCAGCCATCCAGGCACACATCGATCGATCACGCGAGATTTTCAAGCTACAGTCTTTTCCGGATGTCGCGATAACTCACATGTGTGGTTCCACAATTCGCTACCGAAGCTTTTTATTTTTTTCTGAGTTTTCTGTTTATTTCATAAAAACGAAGGCACATATATGCATAAAAGAATTAGCATGTCTCAGGGGATACTTCGTAGGTTTGCGTTTTCGTGAAATTAGTGTCAAACGCGAGGAGCAAAAGTAATCGAACTGATAATGGATGTTTAACTAAATGCACACCACAAACCATCGACATGTGGTTCGTAAGTAGAATCCACAGATTCCACGGATTGAAGAGAAACCAACGAAAAAGTCCCAGGGGCAGCCGAGTCAGAAACAGATGATTAACAAAATTAGAACAAGACAAGAACAATGTATTGGACATACCACAAAGAGGAAACAGAACATACACAAACAAGAGGAAAGATTGAATGGTACAGACCCAGAGGACCCCAGCGAATACAAACAATAGACAGTCAACACAATGGGTGTCGACCGCCAAAGAACTACCACGAACAACCAACGACCGTGGAAGGCCACGTTCACGAAGTCAGACATGAAACATGGAAGAAAACCAAAAATGACGTAACAAGTAGATCTTTACGTGTGAAATAAATAATTGTTAACAATATATCAGGTGGCACATGAAAATAATAACTTAGAATTCAATAACAAATATGGATTTTTTACATTTCTGCAGTCTTACGTTATCGCCTAAGTCACTATGGCATTATTATTAATTGTATTAGTCGATTAATTATAAAAAGTCTCTTTGTCATTTGTAATAACATTCTCTGTACCATAATCAATATTTTAAAGGGATTCAAACGACACCATCACAATCGCGTGCGTTTAGTAAGCTAGACGTTTTGTTTACAATATTAAATGTCAAACGTTGAGCCCCGCAAAACGTTTGCATAGTACACAAAACATTCACATTTTGAATGATGCCATCATCACGGAGTCGGTCAGCGCTAACCCCAATTGCCCTTTGATGTTCAACGCATTCCCTAGATTCCCGCGTTCAATACACCTCGGTCAACCAATTTCTTGCTAATAATTACGAAACCCGGTTAATAGCGGGCAGAGGAAATGCCAATATAGCTTTACGTTTAAAGAGTATTCCTTAACAAACTTAACGATAAATTTTCAAATAACGATAATTTATCATTTGTGTGTATTTTCGCAGAAAAACGGATGAGTGTATTGGAATGTGTTACTTACGTCTTTTGACGCGGCCATCGCCAGCTGCAAATTAAGAGATGTATTTGTGTATTTGATCTGACATGATGACATGTTCATACACACAAAATGTTCTTATCACATAAACACCCTATAAACCACAACTTTCAAATGTGTTTCTTTTTAGTGTCAAGATTACATATTAATTCGGTAAAATATTGACTTGTATAATAAAAAATAAAGCAATAGTTTTGTATAAAAAACCGAGCTTATTATCCATTAAAGACCTTTTTTTTAAAATCGTAATTAATATATTTCAAAAATAACGTCCTGCAGTTCAAATAATGTTATAATCCTCTCCATCACCTCTTTTAAGAGCACTTTTGATTGCGCATTTCAGCACATTTTCTGTATAGTTTATTGCGCCCCCAAGCGGCCGCTGTTGACGTCATCACAGGCGAAGCGGCTGAGCACGTGACGTCTTATAACACGGGGCCTCGCGACAAGGTGAGACATGTTATTTCAATCTCTATAATATGACAATGCGATAGCGGAATTTAATATGTTTTGTACCACCGTAAAGGTAATAATCTTATCTACAAATATGTCGCTGGATATTTTGGGAATAGGTTTTCTTTGTTTACTAATAACCGCTAGAACATCGCAAAATATTACACAATTCCAAATTCATCTTCATATGTGAATGTCAAAATGTCCTATGGCTCTTTGTTTAATTACTAAAATGTTTGAAAATTTATGTTGTAAGGAGTTCAGTGATTCACTTGATACAGGTGCATCGAAGTGTAAAATTCCACTCTTTTATTGTGATTGGGAAAAGGCTGTTTCCAAATATATTTGCTGAGAGTCACGTAAAGTCGATTTATATTTAATTGCAATAATGTGATATATGTACGTTTAATATGGCTTTAAAGATAATGATCATGTCTACAAATATACCACCTCGGATTTATTTTTAGTTTTTGCGTTATTGTCCGGGCTTGACAATCGTGAATGCTTAATCGTACGCGGTTAGCTGTATATAGAATTCGCGATGTTCAAACAATAACTCGAAAATTCAAAACAAATCATGTTATATCCAGTGACAGATATGTAAATGAGCTTATTATAGTTATGGTGATATAACAAGTATCAAATTCCGGAATTGCTAATTGACGTGTAGCCAGAAACTGCAAGCAACACCGCCGCTTTCCAACTGAAAACATAAGCCATGCTCAACGGCACTTCCACTAATGACGACTGTAGCAGCCGCCTTACACGCCCGCAGCCGGAAGTGGATATTATTGGCCACGTTTGAGTAAGCGCAGTACATGAAGTCGTAACGACCGTATTTCAAATGTAAAGAAATTGACAATTTCTTTTCACATAGTATTTAAGATATTGTGTTTATATTGTTTGTCTGTGTAATATATAGACACCAGACATGTGTGCGAGCTTAGATAATTACTTCAGTCAACTTAATACTTACCAGCTTCGTCGGTCTCATCATCGATTTCCTATGATACAAATAAAAGCACATGGATTAATCAGTCACACGGTATACCATTTTCGTTGGGCTGACTGAATCGAAGCGATTGTTTTACCATCAAATGGGAGTTTGTGCGCGTGCTTGTGAGTGCGTGCGTGCGTGCGTGTGCATGTGTGTATTTAGTCATTATGTTAAATTGTTTTGAGGTGAATATGCAATGTATAAAACGAAGATGCCCCGCTCGGAATGCAATTATGAATACCGTTTTTATAGACAAAGCAAAACACGTGCTACTATAATATGAAATCATCAATTGTCGCAAGCGAAATTAAACGCTTTCGACGTCTTCCTAAGTGGCTTCTGTGAAATCGACTTTGTAATCTTAATTAATAGGACTCTCCCTGTCTCAAATCACCTTTGTTCGTTTAATATCTCACCCAATTTAATGTTACTGTGCCTCGGGGTGGGAGTCTTTTGAGGTTCAATATTACAACAAGTTGTACCTAATGTTGTAATTGTGGAATATTAAACACAACAATGCCATCAACAGTGTCGCTGGGCGTAAGCAAACATTTTGTCTAATTATCATATTGCAGCGTACATCAGTTTAGGAAATTTGGAAAACGCATTAAATAATTAACACAGTCGTTGTAACATGGCATGCTTCCCAGAGAAACAGACATTTCTAAAGATTAACGAGGTGTGCAATGGAGTACAACTAGACACCGCGCTGCATAAGAACGTGCCTCTCTTGATTTATTTGCAAATTTTGTTTCAAAAATTCAATGCAAATTATTGCAAGGTGGGTTATATTTAATTTATCAGTTAAACGCATTCTTCAAGTGTGCAACGCTGGGGTGAACTCAGGTAGTTGTAAAGAGATTAAATGCAATGATGCGTTCTCGTGAATAACAATGTACGTTTAAAATGACTGCCTAATTCAATCCTCCATGTGTTTGTTAATCTCCACTGGGTTCACAGAAAAGACTTAGTGCTATGTTTTTTGGTGTCGACACTTACGTGAGCCGCAACACAGGCCAACGCCAGGACGGCGAAGAACAAAATGACGTACGCACGCATTGTCTCTTCAAAACAGGTCTGTATGGAAAAGAATACCATCAAGTTAGTTCTTCAAGACTGAGTGAATTGAACTGCTGTCATCTTCACGTGCACAAATTATATGTTATTGCCAAGTAACTCAAGCCATGTCGTCGTGTTCTCTTGCCACTAAACCCGCTTAAGCGTGGTCATTTGCGGTTTTACAACTTTGTCAGATGTTGTATGACGTCACCGTAGGACTCGCCGCGAACAGTTTTTCACTGAACGCAGCGGAACGGTGTGACAGACTACGCGTGAAATTGCAACAACAAATATGTACATCCGTAAAGATAATATTGTAATCAAGAAATGTGTCTAGCCGTTTAAACAAAACGAACACTCGTAATGTAGAACAAATTGATGGAAATACCAGTTTATTATTTGCTTTACGATTGCTTCAACAATATCAAATTCCGCAGTTGCAATTTCAGATACAGCCTGAAACACGCACACCGCTGTGTATACTCAGACGGCCTACGCGTGCTCGGCGACGTTTTCCGGGGGTGCCGTAACTAACAGCCGCTAGGTGTCGCAACTGGGCTATGCAGGAAATATGCTAAAAACAAAAACAAGGGGGTATTGAACAAAGGGAATAAACGACGTTAACTTGTGGGGAATAAAGCATACACTGTGCTGTGAAGACGCGCTGAATATGCGATACTATTCTGTTCCTTTAATGTATAGTAATTATGCTGAACACAAACGGCAATGTACTTACCTTGTTCAATCACACAAAGATGTCCGTTCAAGTGAAGAGGCGGATCCCGTCTGTGTTGAACAGGTTGTGTCCGTCGCTTTATATAGCGACTAACTGGGAATCTTTACCTGAAGCACGTGATCACCATCACGTACAATCAACACATTGCGCCAATGTACAGACTTGCTTACAGTAAAAAGCTATATGTCATATTGCTATGTTTTCTCGCTTTCAGGGACAGCATGCTTTATAACCGAAAAGGTCATTTGGAGCAATGTGGTATTTTTATGTTGAGTTTACAGCAGCCGAAATAACATGTTGTAAGATATCGTTGAAGGTTTTAAGCACCATCGTAGTCAACTGCGCTGTCGGCGTAATGTTTCAGCGAGGGTTTCAAACAAACAACAATATATTTTCGCGATATTTGTAAAGTTACGAATGGAGTTAGTTTAAAAAAAGTGAGGCATGTCAAACATGTACAAATGAACAAACGAACCTTGATGCTAATTGGCAAAACATCTTGCATATGGAAAGCCATGATGGTAATTCTGAATCTTATAAACTATACACACACACTCACACACCCACACATTCACACACGCACACCACACGCACACGCACACGCACACGCACACGCACACGCACACGCACACGCACACGCACACGCACACGCACACGCACACGCACACGCACACGCACACGCACACGCACACGCACACGCACACGCACACGCACACGCACACGCACACGCACACGCACACGCACGCACGACACACGGCACACGGCACGGCACGGAATAGCATATACTATAGTATAGGCTACTGTACTATATATAACATAGTTGTCTGTGCATTGTAATTGTTTGGGTCCAAATGACAATGATAACGTTGACATGTTCTTTCACGATATTACAGGCATATATCGCCGTTGGTATTACAATTGACACGTACAAACGTAGCTGTATGCTCTTTTTGACGGTGTCACTGGACGATATTGAGCGTAGTTTATATGTGTATGTATGCATTATATATATATATATATATATATATATATATATATATATATATATATATATATATATATTAGCTCATTAAAGATCATTGTTAGCCCGGTACATCGGGACACGGTCAACGATAAAAACATATGGGTTGATGAATTGAAATGGGTGGAGCGAAGCGAAGGTTTTCTCGTGTGTAACTTGCAAGATGCATTTTACGTCATATCGTTTCTTTTTGTAGCTTTTTACTTCAGCAAAAACAGTGTGCTAAATGTTGAACGCCTCTGCATAGGTATCGTTTCTTTACAATGGCAGAAGCAGACAAAACATATTACGAAACTTCACGCAAGTTCTGAATGCCCACTTTGGTGTAAGAACGAATTCAGTTATCGATCGGAGGCGTCGACTCGTGAGTTCATAAATAACTCTCGCGATGTGACGCAGAGAGTCCCTCAGACGTCTACTCACGCACGCTCCGCTGGCGACAGTTTTTCTTTCCGGACAATACATCTTGCCCGTACGACACATGAGCATGCACATTCACACAAATGCACGCACGCACGCGACCTCAACAGCCATGTCCATCTGTAGTTCTGTCTCCTTTCCCCAGAGATGTCACTTGCTTCAGGTTGTCTAAGTCCATTTCCCAGAGATGTCACTTGCGTCAGGTTGTCTAAGTCCATTTCCCAGAGATGTCACTTGCTTCAGATTGTCTAAGTCCATTTCCCAGAGATGTCACTTGCTTCAGATTGTCAAAGTCCATTTCCCAGAGATGTCACTTGCTTCAGATTATCAAAGTCAATTTCCCAGAGATGTCACTTGCTTCAGATTGTCAAAGTCCATTTCCCAGAGATGTCACTTGCTTCAGATTGTCTAAGTCCATTTCCCAGAGATGTCACTTGCTTCAGATTGTCAAAGTCCATTTCCCAGAGATGTCACTTGCTTCAGATTGTCAAAGTCCATTTCCCAGAGATGTCACTTGCTTCAGATTGTCAAAGTCCATTTCCCAGAGATGTCACTTGCTTCAGATTGTCTAAGTCCATTTCCCAGAGATGTCACGTGCTTCAGATTGTCTAAGTCCATTTCCCAGAGATGTCACTTGCTTCAGGTTGTCTAAGTCCATGAGGTATGACTGCCGTTTCGTGGTGTCGGATCGTAACACAGGAAGACGTGGGCGGTGAGCAATTGAACATGTATGTTTTTCGTGGCGACGTTCAGTGTTTTTAAGTGTACAGACGTCATCAAGTTGCACTGTCTGTTGATAGTCGCTAAAATCTTAAGATTCTCCATTGGGTGAAAACTTCTGGCGTGTCCAGATCGTTGAGAAATGACGCAGCATAAACGTTGAACAGCGAATAGATTTATTGACAGATAACCTTTATTCTTGGTGGTTTAACGTTATTCATTCAAAGTATCAGTAGACATATATTGAATAACAGTTGTACTCAAAGTCAATCATATAAAGCATTGTAGGACATGCTAATCGAGTGAATGAAAATAGAGTAACCTATGTCCCACAGCTTAGGGGCCACAGGGGCGAGAGAATGATGAATCCTGACACGCAGGTTTTCCACACTTCTTATCCTCGGCTGTTCTAAGAAGTTGACTGAAGCTGAGCCCATTACATTCTTTGATATTGTCAATCCATGACATTGCTAGTCTTTCTATGTGGCGGATAAAGTAACAAACGTAAAACTACTTACACGAGACAATACCTGAGTAAACCAGTTAAGTCGGCAATGTTCCGAACCTATTGTTGTCAGTGGTGTAGAAATGTCAATCATCATCAGTGCAGTGTTTATATTATTGGGAATAAGAGAATAATATATACGTTACATGTAAACAAGGAAATAGCTGCAGTAAAACGAAACGTCTGTGCACAATAAATATTCTTCTTAAGACTATGTTGTGAAGTGTAATAATATTGTAGACTAAACTATTTTGAACAGTTTATTAGATTATTACCATTCCTGTTAAATATATTCCGGTAGGGCGAGTCAAGACAACGCGACACTTGGTGTGTACCTGCTGCGACAGGTGGGTGGACTTAACGGTGTCCGACGCTGGCAAGTCGTGGGCAGACACTCAGGGAGAAGACGCCTGATGAGTTAGAAGTTGTGATGTCTGCAGAAGGAGGTAGTTAAGTTGACATATCTCGTAAGTTAGAAGTTGTAATGTATATAGAAGGAGGTAGTTAAGTTGACATATATCGTAAGTTAGAAGTTGTAATGTATATAGAAGGAGGTAGTTAGGTTGACATATATCGTAAGTTAGAAGTTGTAATGTATATAGAAGGAGGTAGTTAAGTTGACATATATCGTAAGTTAGAAGTTGTAATGTCCACAGAAGGAGGTAGTTAGGTTGACATATATCGTAAGTTAGAAGTTGTAATGTATATAGAAGGAGGTAGTTAGGTTGACATATATCGTAAGTTAGAAGTTGTAATGTCCACAGAAGGAGGTAGTTAGGTTGACATATATCGTAAGTTAGAAGTTGTAATGTCCACAGAAGGAGGTAGTTAGGTTGACATATATCGTAAGTTAGAAGTTGTAATGTCCACAGAAGGAGGTAGTTAGGTTGACATATATCGTAAGTTAGAAGTTGTAATGTCCACAGAAGGAGGTAGTTAGGTTGACATATATCGTAAGTTAGAAGTTGTAATGTCCACAGAAGGAGGTAGTTAGGTTGACATATATCGTAAGTTAGAAGTTGTAATGTCCACAGAAGGAGGTAGTTAGGTTGACATATATCGTAAGTTAGAAGTTGTAATGTATATAGAAGGATGTAGTTAAGTTGACATATATCGTAAGTTAGAAGTTGTAATGTCCACAGAAGGAGGTAGTTAGGTTGACATATATCGTAAGTTAGAAGTTGTAATGTACACAGAAGGAGGTAGTTAGGTTGACATATATCGTAAGTTAGAAGTTGTAATGTATATAGAAGGAGGTAGTTAGGTTGACATATATCGTAAGTTAGAAGTTGTAATGTCCACAGAAGGAGGTAGTTAGGTTGACATATATCCTAAGTTAGAAGTTGTATGTCCACAGAAGGAGGTAGTTAGGTTGACATATATCGTAAGTTAGAAGTTGTAATGTCCACAGAAGGAGGTAGTTAGGTTGACATATATCGTAAGTTAGAAGTTGTAATGTCCACAAAGGAGGTAGTTAGGTTGCATATGAAGTTAGAAGTTGTAATGTCCACAGAAGGAGGTAGTTAGGTTGACATATATCGTAAGTTAGAAGTTGTAATGTATATAGAAGGAGGTAGTTAGGTTGACTATACGTAAGTTAGAAGTTGTAATGTAAGAAGGAGGTAGTTAGTTGACATATATCGTAAGTTAGAAGTTGTATGTTAGAAGGATAGTTAGGTTGACATATATCGTAAGTTAGAAGTTGTAATGTAAAGAAGGGTAGTTAGTTGACATATATCGTAAGTTAGAAGTTGTATGTTCAGAAGGAGGTAGTTAGGTTGACATATATCGTAAGTTAGAAGTTGTAATGTATACAGAAGGGGGTAGTTAGGTTGACATATATCGTAAGTTAGAAGTTGTAATGTCCACAGAAGGAGGTAGTTAGGTTGACATATATCGTAAGTTAGAAGTTGTAATGTATAAGAAGGAGGTAGTTAGGTTGACATATATCGTAAGTTAGAAGTTGTAATGTCCACAGAAGGAGGTAGTTAGGTTGACATATATCGTAAGTGAGGTAATGTAGTTAGGTTGACATATATCGTAAGTTAGAAGTTGTAATGTCCACAGAAGGAGGTTGTTAGGTTGACATATATCGTAAATCGAATGGAGCCGAGAATAAGCAAGGAGACATCTGACATTTGGAGAGAAAACAGCGATAGAATTAAGAATACCGAGGTACTGAATGACCAAACTAGTGGCAAGAAGACAGAAGAAGTGTGACTGAGGGGAGTGAAGGTGGTTGGAGGGGAATAAACTGAAGAATCAAAGGCGGGATGTGGTAGAGGCATTACAGTGACTGGGGAGAAGGTTTCCGTAGAAAAGGAGATACAAGGGAAATGGGACGGGCGAAGAGAAACGAAGGAACTGGACAGACAGGAATGGAACGGACGAGATCCTGTCAGCGGGAAGACAACTCCCAGACAGGTGCAAACAGGAGAATGAGTTTCATAGGACACTACTCTACGTTGAGACAGATAGATGCAACGGGGAATGACGTACATGGTTGTTTACCGGGGGCTATGACAACTAAAGCAATACGTCATGTGCCATTATGGTGCCGTCTCCGTAGATGAGAGATGGCGGCTTGTTTATGACCAGACTTGAACAGGATACGGAGAATGTGCGACGAGAACAGCACATCGAAAAGGCGACAGACGGTCCAACCGTCAACAAACTAGCTTCAGTGAATGTCTCGAAAAAAAATGGCGTTGACTTACGACTAAAAAACGAAGGAACTGCGTATATGTTAATAAAAAATAAAACACCGACAGATACCCAGGTGATGAACGCCAGACAAAGTAAACTGCATTCGCCGACAGGTGTCTCACTTTAATGGGAAAACCATGGCGTTCTGACATTTTCAAAATCACAGTAAAAAGCTCCGAAACGACAACATTTCACAATTCTACCCAACCGAGCATGAGTCGGCCATCTCAAAATCGTCAAGACGTACACTACACTAATACAATCTCAACAACGCAGTACATCAAATAGCTCAGAAGCAAGCAGAGATGTGCAACGCGGATCATCATTTGCGATAGGAGTTACGACGATGCTATCGTCATAGCGAAGCTGCCAAAGTTGCAAACAGGAAGCCGGAAGGAGACGTTATGTAGAACACTGTCAGGAACTTATGTAGAACACTGTCAGGAACCTATGTAGAACATTGTCAGGAACTTATGTAGAGCACTGTCACGAACTTATGTAGAACACTGTCAGGAACTTATGTAGAACACTGTCAGGAACTTATGTAGAACATTGTCAGGAACTTATGTAGAACACTGTCAGGAACTTATGTAGAACACTGTCAGGAACTTATGTAGAACACTGTCAGAACTTATGTAGAACATTGTCAGACATATGTAGAACACTGTCAGGAACCTATGTAGAACACTGTCAGGAACTTATGTAGAACACTGTCACGAACTTATGTAGAACACTGTCAGGAACTTATGTAGAACACTGTCACGAACTATGTAGAACACTGTCAGGAACTTATGTAGAACACTGTCAGGAACTTATGTAGAACACTGTCACGAACTTATGTAGAACACTGTCAGGAACTTATGTAGAACACTGTCACGAACTTATGTAGAACACTGTCACGAACTTATGTAGAACACTGTCGGGAACTTATGTAGAACACTGTCACGAACTTATGTAGAACACTGTCACGAACTTATGTAGAACACTGTCAGGAACTTATGTAGAACACTGTCAGGAACTATGTAGAACACTGTCAGGAACTTATGTAGAACATTGTCAGGAACTTATGTAGAACATGTCGACTTGTCACGAACTTATGTAGAACACTGTCAGGAACTTATGTAGAACACTGTCGAACTTATGTAGAACACTGTCAGGAACTTATGTAGAACACTGTCAGGAACTTATGTAGAACACTGTCACGAACTTATGTAGAACACTGTCAGGAACTTATGTAGAACACTGTCACGAACTTATGTAGAACACTGTCAGAACTTATGTAGAACACTGTCAGAACTTATGTAGAACACTGTCAGAACTTATGTAGAACACTGTCGGAACTTATGTAGAACACTGTCAGGAACTTATGTAGAACACTGTCACGAACTTATGTAGAACACTGTCAGAACTTATGTAGAACACTGTCAGGAACTTATGTAGAACACTGTCAGAACTTATGTAGAACACTGTCACGAACTTATGTAGAACACTGTCGACTTGGAACTTGAATGTAGAACACTGTCACTTGTGAACACTTATGGTAGAACACTGTCAGAACTTATGTAGAACACTGTCAGAACTTATGTAGAACACTGTCACGAACTTATGTAGAACACTGTCACGAACTTATGTAGAACACTGTCACGAACTTATGTAGAACACTGTCATGAACTTATGTAGAACACTGTCATTAACTTATGTAGAACACTGTCGGCAACTTTTGTAGAACACTGTCATGAACTTATGTAGAACACTGTCAAGAACTAATGTAGAACACTGTCACGAACTTATGTAGAACACTGTCAGAACTTATGTAGAACACTGTCAGAACTTATGTAGAACACTGTCACGAACTTATGTAGAACACTGTCAGAACTTATGTAGAACACTGTCACGAACTTATGTAGAACACTGTCACGAACTTATGTAGAACACTGTCATGAACTTATGTAGAACACTGTCAGGAACTTATGTAGAACACTGTCATGAACTTATGTAGAACACTGTCAGAACTTATGTAGAACACTGTCAGAACTTATGTAGAACACTGTCAGAACTTATGTAGAACATGTCAGAACTTATGTAGAACACTGTCAGAACTTATGTAGAACACTGTCACGAACTTATGTAGAACACTGTCAGAACTTATGTAGAACACTGTCACGAACTTATGTAGAACATTGTCAGAACTATGTAGAACACTGTCAGAACTTATGTAGAACACTGTCAGAACTTATGTAGAACACTGTCACGAACTTATGTAGAACACTGTCAGAACTTATGTAGAACACTGTCAGGAACTTATATGTAGAACACTGTCAGAACTTATGTAGAACACTGTCAGAACTTATGTAGAACACTGTCAGAACTTATGTAGAACACTGTCACGAACTTATGTAGAACACTGTCACGAACTTATGTAGAACACTGTCAGGAACTTATGTAGAACACTGTCACGAACTTATGTAGAACACTGTCACGAACTTATGTAGAACACTGTCAGGAACTTATGTAGAACACTGTCACGAACTTATGTAGAACACTGTCAGGAACTTATGTAGAACACTGTCACGAACTTATGTAGAACACTGTCAGGAACTTATGTAGAACACTGTCAGGAACTTATGTAGAACACTGTCACGAACGTATGTAGAACACTGTCAGCGAACTTATGTAGAACACTGTCACGAACTTATGTAGAACACTGTCACGAACTTATGTAGAACACTGTCACGAACTTATGTAGAACACTGTCAGGAACTTATGTAGAACACTGTCAGGAACTTATGTAGAACACTGTCACGAACTTATGTAGAACACGTCGAACTTATGTAGAACACTGTCACGAACTTATGTAGAACATGTCACGAACTTATGTAGAACACTGTCGCGAACTTATGTAGAACACTGTCACGAACTTATGTAGAACACTGTCAGGAACTTATGTAGAACACTGTCAGGAACTTATGTAGAACACTGTCGGGAACTTATGTAGAATACTGTCACGAACTTATGTAGAACACTGTCACGAACTTATGTAGAGCACTGTCGGGAACTTGTATAGAACACTGTCAGGAACTTATGTAGAACACTGTCACGAACTTATGTAGAACACTGTCGGGAACTTATGTAGAATACTGTCACGAACTTATGTAGAACACTGTCACGAACTTATGTAGAACACTGTCACGAACTTATGTAGAACACTGTCACGAACTTATGTAGAACACTGTCACGAACTTATGTAGAACACTGTCAGGAACTTATGTAGAACACTGTCAGAACTTATGTAGAACACTGTCACGAACTTATGTAGAACACTGTCACGAACTTATGTAGAACACTGTCACGAACTTATGTAGAACACTGTCAGAACTTATGTAGAACACTGTCACTAACTTATGTAGAACACTGTCACGAACTTATGTAGAACACTGTCAGAACTTATGTAGAACACTGTCATGAACTTATGTAGAACACTGTCACGAACTTATGTAGAACACTGTCACGAACTTATGTAGAACACTGTCACGAACTTATGTAGAACACTGTCAGAACTTATGTAGAACACTGTCAGAACTATGTAGAACACTGTCAGAACTTATGTAGAACACTGTCACGAACTTATGTAGAACATGTCAGACTTTGTAGACACTGTCGAACTATGTAGAACACTGTCATGAACTTATGTAGAACACTGTCACGAACTTATGTAGAACACTGTCACGAACTTATGTAGAACACTGTCACGAACTTATGTAGAACACTGTCATGAACTTATGTAGAACACTGTCATTAACTTATGTAGAACACTGTCGGCAACTTTTGTAGAACACTGTCATGAACTTATGTAGAACACTGTCAAGAACTAATGTAGAACACTGTCACGAACTTATGTAGAACACTGTCACGAACTTATGTAGAACACTGTCACGAACTTATGTAGAACACTGTCATGAACTTATGTAGAACACTGTCACGAACTTATGTAGAACACTGTCACGAACTTATGTAGAACACTGTCAGAACTTATGTAGAACACTGTCAGAACTTATGTAGAACACTGTCACGAACTTATGTAGAACACTGTCACGAACTTATGTAGAACACTGTCACGAACTATGTAGAACATGTCACGAACTTATGTAGAACACTGTCACGAACTTATGTAGAACACTGTCACGAACTTATGTAGAACACTGTCACGAACTTATGTAGAACACTGTCACGAACTTATGTAGAACACTGTCACGAACTTATGTAGAACACTGTCATGAACTTATGTAGAACACTGTCACGAACTTATGTAGAACACTGTCACGAACTATGTAGAACACTGTCATGAACTTATGTAGAACACTGTCATGAACTGATGTAGAACACTGTCATGAACTATGTAGAACACTGTCATGAACTGATGTAGAACACTGTCATGAACTTATGTAGAACACTGTCATGAACTGATGTAGAACACTGTCATGAACTTATGTAGAACACTGTCATGAACTTATGTAGAACACTGTCACGAACTTATGTAGAACACTGTCATGAACTGATGTAGAACACTGTCATGAACTATGTAGAACACTGTCATGAACTTATGTAGAACACTGTCACGAACTTATGTAGAACACTGTCATGAACTGATGTAGAACACTGTCACGAACTTATGTAGAACACTGTCATGAACTGATGTAGAACACTGTCATGAACTATGTAGAACACTGTCAGAACTTATGTAGAACACTGTCACGAACTTGATGTAGAACACTGTCAGAACTTCATGTAGAACACTGTCACGAACTTATGTAGAACACTGTCACTGAACTTATGTAGAACACTGTCATGAACTTATGTAGAACACTGTCATCGAACTGATGTGTAGAACACTGTCATGTAACTGGTAGGATGTAGAATAGCTGTCACAGTGAACATTCGTAATGTAGAACACTGTCATGAACTTATGTAGAACACTGTCAGAACTTATGTAGAACACTGTCACGAACTATGTAGAACACTGTCATGAACTATGTAGAACAGTCAGAACTTATGTAGAACACTGTCATCGAACTTATGTAGAACACTGTCAGAACTATGTAGAACACTGTCATGAACTGATGTAGAACACTGTCATGAACTATGTAGAACACTGTCATGAACTTATGTAGAACACTGTCATGAACTGATGTAGAACACTGTCATGACTAATGTAGAACACTGTCATGAACTGATGTAGAACACTGTCATGAACTTATGTAGAACACTGTCACGAACTTATGTAGAACACTGTCATGAACTTATGTAGAACACTGTCACGAACTTATGTAGAACACTGTCACGAACTTATGTAGAACACTGTCACGAACGCACATTGGCCTAACCACAAACCAAACCATCTTATGTGTCCGTCCGATACACCGCGTGTACAGTCAGGGATCGCACTTCTCGCTCTCCCCTCGCCCGAGGCGAATAGAAATTCATGAGGAATCACCCATTAGTTAACACTAGTCGCGTGTAAGTAGCTATTTTCCACTTGAAATCTGATTTTATATTAACTGAATGAAATAATCGCGTTACGTGGCCAATTAGGAAACGTGTACTTTATGTTCGAGGGGCTGTGTCGGTCAAACAGCACCCCTTTTCCACTGTTCTCGCGTCTAGGGATAAGTAACATTTTAAGCTTCCACATCCCCTGGACGGTGGCGAAAATTCGTAATTTCGAGAGAACGTCTGAAGACCCTTCGTAGCTTATTTACAATCACATTTTAGATCGTTTCCAAAGTAGGTTTAAAACGGTAGGGTAGGATCATTTGCCCCAGAGTAGCGATAAAACACAACATCAAAAAATAGAAGGTAACGACTACAGCGTTATTATGCACGACTGGTAATTAATACTAAGTCTACACAAGTTAACACGCGGCAGTGAACGTTAACCTACAGAAAATACGTAAAGCTGCTTAACTTATGACAGAAAACATGCCCGTGCTACCTTTTATATGGCACGAAGGAAAGAAACAGAATGTTTTGTCTAGTTGCTGACTTGTTGCCCATTCTAACCAAGCGATGTGTCACGCTGCTGCCCTGTGACAACGATGGGTTATACAAATTTCTATAAAAACATTACTCGACTACTTTTTCCAGTTGCCGGCCTGTCGCCGACTCCAACGATGTGATTTTTTTAACGCAGTGGTTTCGTGAAAACCGATGGTGTCCTACACGCCACAGTGATATTTTGTTTTGTATAATTATATACGTACTGCTATTTTTCACTTGTTATTGCTAGCATTAGCGTGGCCCTCTGTGTCACACACGAAATATAATGCAATGTTGTCGTGACTGTGGTCAACGTTAGTTTCATTAAATGATTTCAGTAACACACGAAAAAATTTACCTCACCTGTTGAGGCCTTAGTCATCACAGCCCGTTGATGGGGTGAGACTACAGTAGATTTCACAAAGGTGGCCTATCTATCTATCTATCTATCTATCTATCTATCTATCTATCTATCTATCTATCTATCTATCTATCTATATATATATATATATATATATATATATATATATATTTTAATATATATATATATATATATATATATATATAAACAACACATTTCAGCGTATGAAACATAACTCAAGACAAACTTCATGTAGAAATTCGTGAAATTGTCTTTTCCGGTTTAAAAAGTCCACTAAAACTTGATTCGCCTGAAGTTCGTTCCAATCTAGTTTGAAATGTTTTGTGCGATCTATAACTAACCTTTCGAGGTGTATATCATTTATCAAATGTCGTACGGCTAAAACACACACGAGAACATACACACGAACACACGCGGGCGCGGGCGCGGGCGCGCACGCACACACAATTACTCGTACGCAGACGTGCAAATGCACACACTTGTATACGCTCGTTGACGGCTTAACGTGCATGCATACACGCCTGGTACGATCCTTATAAGGCATTTTCACCGGGGGTAGTGTCCCAAAAATACAACAGTAAAAGGCCTACCACACACGCACACACGCACATACACGTGCGCACGTAAACTGGCACGCCAGGAAGTTGCGCAGCTGCGGATTAGCACAATCAGCTATGACGTCACTGCGATTTCCACCGGACAACGAGTTACATTGCGTCACTGTTGTTGCAGTAAACGACCACGGTAACAGTGATATGTGAATTAAAGGTATGTCGTCTACAAGTACAACGCATGCTGCAAAGCGACAGGGCTCGAGGACGAATTCTTAACAAACGTCGGCTGAAAGAGACGATGAGTCAGATACCGTTCACGGCTGCTAAGTCTTTGAGACTGTGACATTGTTTATAATTATCACACGTTAACTGTTAAGACGTTAAGAGGTGTATATCGTTGTAATTTATTAATAGTATTGGACACAATAACGGACACGATCACATGGTCTACGGTCAGGAATATTTTACGCAGATATACCCCTCCTCCCTAGTCGGTTCTAGGGTCGGTTGGGGGGTAATAGTGTCCCCCTAGACCATTGAAATTAAGCTGCATTGTGCCTGCGTTAGAATAACGACCAGGGCTAACACGCATATACGGTCGTCATCGACACACCGTGGCAGGAACTGACGTGAATCGGGGGCATACTAAAAGGCGGGCCACAATTGGCAGACCGCGCGGAAACGGCAGACCAGATTCACCACATTCACAAAGATGCCACCGATCGGTACGCTCCGTGTTTACGTGGGGGGCCTTTTACGTGCGTTGTTCTAGTTGGCGCCTTATAGTTGCTGTTTTACGGTGTTCTTGTGATGTTGCGATGTCTTTCAATAATAACATACGTGTAATAAGCAAATTTAACTACAGTACTACAAGTTAGCATATATGTACAATGTTTGAATGGCGAAATAACAATTCTTTGATTTGTTGTTTGTTTGTTTTTATTTTCACCAAAACAGTAAGTATTCTTAGTATTACTATTTCACTTCAACAATACATATATATATATATATATATATATATATATATATATATATATAGTGTGTGTGTGTTTGTGATACAATGTATATACCATCATGTACTGCATATATAACATTTATATAATTAATCTTAACATGCATATGACTGTATATGGCCTACATTCATATTAATATTTTAATGTTATTAATATTTATTTAAATATGTTGTATTTTATTAAACTTTTATTAATATTTTTTATGTTATTAAATGCTTTATTTTTATACTTTAGTTTTTTATATGGATGTAATGTTCCGGAATTAAGTTATTGAATTGAAATTGAATTCAGATGTCCTCACCAAATGCCCTACTTTTTATATATTGTTTTATATATATTTTTTTTAATTTTATAATTAATATACCTATAGGTCATATCAGTGTTATAATTTTGATGGGGGTGATAAAACGAGTGTGATTGTAATAAGTAGCATAAATACTAATGAGTCTCAGTGCTAGTAATAACTAGACCTACAATTAACGTACACTTGTGAAGAGATAATGTCCATCAACATTCAGATGTCCTCACCAAATGCCGGCATCCAATAACAAGTGTATAATGTCCTATGAAAACATGTACCATTAGGCGAGTTGCTACATCAAAACACAGCTAGCCTCAGCTATAACGTCCATGATCTTAGTGACGTACATTCTATTAAATAACCCTCAATAACACGAACTATACTCACCCACCCACTAACGAATATGCAGCTATCAGTGCAATCCGAGATAAATCCACATATATGCCCTTTCATAGTAGATCAAAGAACACCAAAAGATGGCTGGATCCTCCGAATTCCTCACCTGCCAGGTGACCGTTTCGGTATTCAATAACGGGAATTAGTGCCCTATGAACACATGTACCCTTAGGCGAGTCATTACATCAAACAATTTAAATAAACCGATAGTATGCAGCTGCCGTCTATACCCTATGACTATGTGGGACTTCTGTTTTTTTTACTGAGCGAATACTCGTAAAGTTAATTAGTAAGGCCTAACACTCAAATTGTCTTCTAGGATTTTATAAATACAAGTAATACCATTCGGTATTACATTTAGAATTGTTAGTACAACACAATAATAAAGTCTCCAATATTTACGATCAGACGCGCAAACAACAGCAAAGCTCGTAAACATGGAGCGTACCGATCGGTGGCATCTTTGTGAATGTGGTCTGCCGTTTCCGCGCGGTCTGCCAATTGTGGCCCGCCTTTTAGTATGCCCCCGTGAATCGCATCCTCACACTAACTGGGGACATACCACCAAATGGAGTCCTACGCCATTACCCTGCTTAAAAGAACTGCATTGTGCACTTTTTGAAAAAATTCTGGAAGCACTGAATGTAGGACTGGTTGAATGGAAATGATATTTCTGCGTAGCGTGATATCACAGCTGCAAAATAATGATATTTGTCAGACAGTGAAAAGGTGCGTATGCATACAAGTGTAATTTGGCCTAGAGGTCTCAACATTGGCAATCGGCCACTGATTGAAGCAAAAATGAAGGGGTGTCAGGTTAGAGACTGGATTGTAGGAGAAAGAGATATGTAATTTTCACGAATTTTATACATGACATGTGTCGATGGAGACTAATTAATGTCTGAAATTTCCAATACCATGGATTAATAATCCTAGTGGGAAATCAAAGAAACATTACAGTGGCCGCCTATAGAAAATCAATTGGTGGTATCTACCCAACTGTTGTGAACATCTTTTATTTGTGTCTTATAACTAAGATCGTAAGTAAGAAACCATGCCATGTGCATGCATTTTAGATAACAAGTTAATTTACCCTCTTACAGGAAACACATCAAAGCAGGTTTTATGTTTTCCCTTTGCTGTAACGTGATCGAGTTACGCTATAATACAATTAATGTATTATATATCACTTATGTTGTTAATAGCATAACTGAATATACTATAATTTATTATGTCAAACTATATTACTAAGAATACGTAATTTACAAATGCTTTATTATGGCATGTCGGCCTATAACACAACACGCACGCACATACATATGCACGCGCGCGCGGGCCAAAATGTAGTTAGTAAAATGCACTATGTATTCCGAGTACAGATTTCTTCAATATGTCTTCTAAATAATCCCGAACTCAACATACTATTCAAAATAGATGCGAGATAAATTTGTAAGAGATTATAATAAGTGTCATGCAGATGTTGATTGAATTGAAATATGTTATATTTTATATGTCGACAGATCTAAATACAAACCACAAACTTCAAGTAACGCTATACACACACACTATATATATATATATATATATATATATATATATATATATATATATATATATATATATAGTCCAATTGAGAGTGAGTCACTGTGACATTGGCATTCGAAGGGAGACGCCTGTTACAAATGACCACAAAGCCCACTCTGGCAGAAATGTCGACTCGACGACTATTTGATGTCATCTGCTACAGAGCATTCAACGTTTAGCTTAGTCTGTGATTTGTTATGCATTGTGTGTGTGTGTGTGTGTGTGTGTGTGTGTGTGTGTGTGTGTGTGTGTGTGTGTGTGTGTGTGTGTGTGTGTGTGTGTGTGTGTGTGTGTGTGTGTGTGTGTGTGTGTGTGTGTGTGTGTGTGTGTGTGTGTGTGTGTGTGTGTGTGTGTGTGTGTGTGTGTGTGTGTGTGTGTGTGTGTGTGTGTGTGTTGTGTGTTGTGTGTGTGTGTGTGTGTGTGTGTGTGTGTGTGTGTGTGTGTGTGTGTGTGTGTGTGTGTGTGTGTGTGTTAACCGCATTTATGCAATTATAAAATGTTCTGATCAGTATATTAAAGATGATTATATCTTACTTATATACTTCATGTATAGAACAAAGAAACTATTGTTTCAGCAATGTTGGGCAGTCATCAGCATAAGCCACTGGGGGTTTCTAGAGGATCACCATGGTAGCAATCTTTGCTCATTGTTGTTTTAACCCAATTGTATATTTAATGTTCATAATATCTTGTAACCGAAATAAAATTAAAGTTGATTCAATTTATTTAACTTATTTATGTCTTATTTTGAAGATATCATATCACGTTTTAAATAACTTTTTCCACTTACCAATTGCACAGTATTTTATTTGCGTGTACATTATACACAATGGCTATAGTAATTTGTTTAACAAAAATTATCCCTTATGTAACTATATTTTATTTATGTATCAACACATTTTAGCGTCTCTGAATGGACGTTTATGTACATTTATGGCACTTTTGTCTCCCTGCAATTCCAAGATTGGCTTCCAAGGATTTAGAAACACAAAACATTACCTTACTACTGTCACACCAAGCTTCGTCCCATGCATCTAAATTTAACATGCTATTATAAGTTAATTACCAAATTACGAAACTCAAGAACTAGTGTAAACTGTTTTATTGATGTGGTTCTCTTTACATTAATACATTTTCTTTTTATTGTCAACAGACCACCGAAAGTGCAGATGATGATACAATACACACACTTAGAACAAAATAGTTGGATCACCAGAAAAATTACATTTATATATCGTCATAAATACTCAATAAATAAATACATAAATGACTTCACACAGTCAAGTATAGATAAAAATAACAGTGACCTGGTTTTCAGACACCAGACCTGTGTGAAACAAAAGCAGGGCAAGGAACACTTGACACCGTGCGATGGCACGGAGACAGCCATTCTGTTCCCAACTCCACGAGAGGCAGTGTATCGAACAGAAACATTCTCACATTCTTTAATTAGCTCATCGCTTTAGTCTGCCTAACACAATTCTACTCTGAACTGTACATACACAATTGTGAATGTATCCTGCATTGTACGTGAACATGAGTCTGAGTGAATATACATTCCATTTTGTGTCTTCTGGGTTGAGTCTGTGTGAATAGAAGTGTCCAGTCTGCTGAGTGTATGAACAGGTCTACTTTTGTCCACTATGCTGAGTGTCTGTGTGAATAGAAGGTCTACTGTGTCGTCCATGCTGTGAGACTGTGTGAATAGGTCTACTCTGTGTCTTCCATGCTGAGGATCTTGGATGGATCCTTCAGTTTCTGCAGGTTGTGGGAGGGAACACCAAGGGAGCACATGGGACACGTCGGGTCTACCTCCACCAGACTAGAGGGAGAGAGAATCAACTGATGTAACCAGTACAACGCAGGTTGTCTATCTAATAATACAAATTTATTTATCTCTCACTTCGTGTGTGTGCGTGCGTGCGTGCGTGCGTGTGGTGTGTGTGTGTGTGTGTGTGTGTGTGTGTGTGTGTGTGTGCGTGCGTGCGTGCGTGCGTGCGTGCGTGCGTGCGTGCGTGCGTGCGTGCGTGCGTGCGTGCGTGCGTGCGTGCGATGTATGCGCATAGTTTTTATGTGTGCGTATGTGCGTGTTTGTATATGCTTGTGTTTTGACTGCTTGTAAACGTATGTGGAATCCTATATATGATTGTTTGCGGATGATACCGTGTGGAAACGTTATGTGTGTGTTTGTGTCGTTGTAGTATATGCTTGCCTGTGTATGTGTTTGAGCGCGCATGCATGCGTGTTTTTCTTGTGACATAATATTATTATTCAGAACCGGAGAAATGGTCTGTTGTCGGATTTGTTATGGCAGCACACGCTATGGACGTCAAATGCACAGAACAAAGTCAAGATACCTTTAATTTGTTGACACATTCCAAAGAATAGTCCCAGGTGTACCCTTGCCTTTTTAACGACTCCAGTGCGAGGCGAGTTTAAACAGGAAAGTTAAGTATAAAACATGACCGATGTCACGCTAAGTAGCACGCCATCGGCTTGGTGCACAACTTGGCATCTAACGACACGACAACAAAGCATGACTATATTTGAAGAAAAAAATGTTGATGTAGCTGAGCTGTCAGTTGTTTTGGGGCTGATAACGTGTGTATCGTAATGGTATGTATGGTGTAATGTTAAGCATAGGAAAAAATACACGAAATATTTTTTTATAAAAACAAAACGTAGATGTAGATGTAGATGTAGATGTAGATGTAGATGTAGATGTAGATGTAGATGTAGATGTAGATGTAGATGTAGATGTAGATGTAGATGTAGATGTATGCATACATGGATGATGATGATGATGATGATGATGATGATGATGATGATGATGATGATGATGATGATGATGATGATGATGATGATGATGATGGATGATGGATGTGGACGTGGACGTGGACGTGGACGTGGACGTGGACGTGGACGTGGACGTGGACGTGGACGTGGACGTGGACGTGGACGTGGACGTGGACGTGGACGTGGACGTGGACGTGGACGTGGACGTGGACGTGGACGTGGACGTGGACGTGGACGTGGACGTGGATATGTGATAAAACGATTAGAATACATTGGCCAATCACTACGGAAGCATAGTGTAGCAAACCTCAAGGAAACAAAAGATAATTTCAACATATGCAATTAATCTAGGCAAAGCCTGTTTAGTACACTTGAGGTCTGTTATGCATATTTGCCCACTGAAAACATATTTTCAGAGGGAACATCATAGGCGGTATGTGATGTGTAATTGTTAAGAAGTAGGCTTACGAGCAATATTTTCTGAAGCCTTCGTATGATTTGTTCTAAAAACTTGCGTTTTTTAAACAAATGTGCTTCACTATTTGTTGTGAATCGACACCAGCGTTTCAAAATACACCATGTCGAAAACGGCAGCATGACTCCGGCAACGAAGTAAATATGAGAGAACGACAAACCTAAGGTTCTTACAACTCTGAGCTTACGATTGCATGCACTGCCACGTTAGTCATAACTTTGTGTCGCCCTAAGAAACGTCATACAGCGGGGTTTACGTTTTTACCATAATGTAGTCGATGCAAATATCACGGTCTTTGCGGGACACTAAATGTAGAAAGTAAAGGAATTCTCAAGTTTATACTTCATCTATGTAGTAAGACACACAACTCCGTTCTTAACATCAGCCGTAATACTTTAGCATTTCTTGAACATCACCGGACCGAAGCTGTGCAAGGAAATAAGTTAATAAGTAACATAAAATACAAACATAGTAAGTTAACCAACCAAGTGCATGTATTGCTACAAGACGTATACACAGTAACACCAACATTGTCATGCCTTATATTTTCACATTTCCCACGTCATAGATGAATTCTAATTGCATTCCCATGTTTTCGTGCGTGTGCATCAATATGAGTAAATGCTTCAGTCGTCTCATTCCACTATGCTAGTGAACACATTTGTTTATTGTACATTGTAAGCCTTGAGCAATAGCGTCCATTGACACAATGCCATGTATAATGTCTCTATTTTTGCAAGTGTCCTTTATCAGTCAAAGCCATTTACAATATTGAATTTCTTTCGCTATGATGTCTTAGGTAGGCTCCATGAAATTGGGCCCAGTACTCACTGATAAAGTGTTGTTAAGATATATAAATAGATTACTCAATCAGCACAAGACTGTTTATAACGGTTATCAATGTGAAATCCATTGTGGACCGTAATGACTCTGGCCCTGCCACAACTTATTTCGTGTGTAATACGGAGTGACACGCAAATGTTAGCACTAACAGATGAAAACATATCAATTCGGTACACAGAAAAAGAACAGAGTAAAAACGCTTTGAGCAGTCTGGACTGGAAGGACTGGATACTGCGCTATATAAAAACTGACCTTTTACTTTTAAACAGACAAAGAACAGAAACCCATCGGTTGTCATAAGATAACGCCGAGAAATCGGCAACAACTGAGCAACTGAAAAATCCTTGCGTCCCCTTTCTTCTTGTAACACGGAAAATAATAATTCGATACACAGAGAAACGTCACATTGGCGTGTTGTAACGTCACAGTGGCGTGTTGTAACGTCACAGTGGCGTGTTGTAACGTCACAGTGGCGTGTTGTAACGTCACAGTGGCGTGTTGTAACGTAACAGTGGCGTGTAGTAACGTCACAGTGGCGTGTTGTAACGTCACAGTGGCGTGTTGTAACGTCACAGTGGCGTGTTGTAACGTCACAGTGGCGTGTTGTAACGTCACAGTGGCGTGTTGTAACGTCACAGTGGCGTGTTGTAACGTCACAGTGGCGTGTTGTAACGGCACAGTGGCGTGTTGTAACGTCACAGTGGCGTGTTGTAACGTCACAGTGGCGTGTTGTAACGTCACAGTGGCGTGTTGTAACGACACAGTGGCGTGTTGTAACGACACAGTGACGTGTTGTAACGTCACAGTGGCGTGTTGTAACGACACAGTGACGTGTTGTAACGACACAGAGGCGTGTTGTAACGTCACAGTGACGTGTTGTAACGTCACAGTGGCGTGTTGTAACGGCACAGTGGCGTGTTGTGACGTCACAGTGGCGTGTTGTGACGTCACAGTGGCGTGTTGTAACGTCACAGTGACGTGTTGTAACGTCATAGTGGCGTGTTGTAACGTCACAGTGGCGTGTTGTAACGTCACAGTGGCGTGTTGTAACGTCACAGTGGCGTGTTGTAACGTCACAGTGGCGTGTTGTAACGTCACAGTGGCGTGTTGTAACGTCACAGTGGCGTGTTGTAACGTCACAGTGACGTGTTGTAACGACCCAGTGACATGTTGTAACGTCACAGTGGCGTGTTGTAACGTCACAGTGGCATGTTGTAATGTAACTGTGGCGTGTTGTAACGTCACAGTGACGTGTTGTAACGACACAGTGACGTGTTGTAACGTCACAGTGGCGTGTTGTAACGTCACAGTGGCGTGTTGTAACGTCACAGTGGCGTGTTGTAACGTCACAGTGGCGTGTTGTAACGTCACAGTGGCGTGTTGTAACGTCACAGTGGCGTGTTGTAACGTCACAGTGGCGTGTTGTAACGTCACAGTGGCGTGTTGTAACGTCACAGTGGCGTGTTGTAACGTCACAGTGGCGTGTTGTAACGTCACAGTGCGTGTTGTAACGCACAGTGCGTGTTGTAACGGCACAGTGGCGTGTTGTAACGTCACAGTGGCGTGTTGTAACGTCACAGTGGCGTGTTGTAACGTCACAGTGGCGTGTTGTAACGACACAGTGGCGTGTTGTAACGCACAGTGCGTGTTGTAACGTCACAGTGGCGTGTTGTAACGCACAGTGCGTGTTGTAACGCACAGGGCGTGTTGTAACGTCACAGTGCGTGTTGTAACGTCACAGTGGCGTGTTGTAACGGCACAGTGGCGTGTTGTAACGTCACAGTGGCGTGTTGTAACGTCACAGTGGCGTGTTGTAACGTCACAGTGCGTGTTGTAACGTCAAGTGGCGTGTTGTAACGTCACAGTGGCGTGTTGTAACGTCACAGTGGCGTGTTGTAACGTCACAGTGGCGTGTTGTAACGTCACAGTGGCGTGTTGTAACGTCACAGTGGCGTGTTGTAACGTCACAGTGGCGTGTTGTAACGCACAGTGGCGTGTTGTAACGTCACAGTGACGTGTTGTAACGACCCAGTGACATGTTGTAACGTCACAGTGGCGTGTTGTAACGTCACAGTGGCATGTTGTAATGTAACTGTGGCGTGTTGTAACGTCACAGTGACGTGTTGTAACGACACAGTGACGTGTTGTAACGTCACAGTGGCGTGTTGTAACGTCACAGTGGCGTGTTGTAACGTCACAGTGGCGTGTTGTAACGTCACAGTGGCGTGTTGTAACGTCACAGTGGCGTGTTGTAACGTCACAGTGGCGTGTTGTAACGTCACAGTGGCGTGTTGTAACGTCACATGGCGTGTTGTAACGTCACAGTGGCGTGTTGTAACGTCACAGTGGCGTGTTGTAACGTCACAGTGGCGTGTTGTAACGCCAGTGAGTTGTAACGTCACAGTGGCGTGTTGTAACGTCACAGTGGCGTGTTGTAACGTCACAGTGGCGTGTTGTAACGTCACAGTGGCGTGTTGTAACGTCACAGTGGCGTGTTGTAACGTCACAGTGGCGTGTTGTAACGTCACATTGGCGTGTTGTAACGTCACAGTGGCGTGTTGTAACGTCACAGTGGCGTGTTGTAACGTCACAGTGGCGTGTTGTAACGACACAGTGACGTGTTGTAACGTCACAGTGGCGTGTTGTAACGACACAGTGACGTGTTGTAACGACACAGAGGCGTGTTGTAACGTCACAGTGACGTGTTGTAACGTCACAGTGGCGTGTTGTAACGGCACAGTGGCGTGTTGTGAAAGTCACAGTGGCGTGTTGTAACGTCACAGTGGCGTGTTGTAACGTCACAGTGACGTGTTGTAACGTCATAGTGGCGTGTTGTAACGTCACAGTGGCGTGTTGTAACGTCACAGTGGCGTGTTGTAACGTCACAGTGGCGTGTTGTAACGTCACAGTGGCGTGTTGTAACGTCACAGTGGCGTGTTGTAACGTCACAGTGGCGTGTTGTAACGTCACAGTGACGTGTTGTAACGACCCAGTGACATGTTGTAACGTCACAGTGGCGTGTTGTAACGTCACAGTGGCATGTTGTAATGTAACTGTGGCGTGTTGTAACGTCACAGTGACGTGTTGTAACGACACAGTGACGTGTTGTAACGTCACAGTGGCGTGTTGTAACGTCACAGTGGCGTGTTGTAACGTCACAGTGGCGTGTTGTAACGTCACAGTGGCGTGTTGTAACGTCACAGTGGCGTGTTGTAACGTCACAGTGGCGGGGGTTGCTTAACGTCACAGTGGCGTGTTGTAACGTCACAGTGGCGTGTTGTAACGTCACAGTGGCGTGTTGTAACGTCACAGTGGCGTGTTGTAACGTCACAGTGACGTGTTGTAACGTCACAGTGGCGTGTTGTAACGGCACAGTGGCGTGTTGTGACGTCACAGTGGCGTGTTGTGACGTCACAGTGGCGTGTTGTAACGTCACAGTGACGTGTTGTAACGTCATAGTGGCGTGTTGTAACGTCACAGTGGCGTGTTGTAACGTCACAGTGGCGTGTTGTAACGTCACAGTGGCGTGTTGTAACGTCACAGTGGCGTGTTGTAACGTCACAGTGGCGTGTTGTAACGTCACAGTGGCGTGTTGTAACGTCACAGTGACGTGTTGTAACGACCCAGTGACATGTTGTAACGTCACAGTGGCGTGTTGTAACGTCACAGTGGCATGTTGTAATGTAACTGTGGCGTGTTGTAACGTCACAGTGACGTGTTGTAACGACACAGTGACGTGTTGTAACGTCACAGTGGCGTGTTGTAACGTCACAGTGGCGTGTTGTAACGTCACAGTGGCGTGTATGTAACGTCACAGTGGCGTGTTGTAACGTCACAGTGGCGTGTTGTAACGTCACAGTGGCGTGTTGTAACGTCACAGTGGCGTGTTGTAACGTCACGTGGCGTGTTTAACGTCGGGGGCGTGTTGTAACGTCACAGTGGCGTGTTGTAACGTCACAGTGGCGTGTTGTAACGTCACAGTGGCGTGTTGTAACGGCACAGTGGCGTGTTGTAACGTCACAGTGGCGTGTTGTAACGTCACAGTGGCGTGTTGTAACGTCACAGTGGCGTGTTGTAACGACACAGTGGCGTGTTGTAACGACACAGTGACGTGTTGTAACGTCACAGTGGCGTGTTGTAACGACACAGTGACGTGTTGTAACGACACAGAGGCGTGTTGTAACGTCACAGTGACGTGTTGTAACGTCACAGTGGCGTGTTGTAACGGCACAGTGGCGTGTTGTGACGTCACAGTGGCGTGTTGTAACGTCACAGTGGCGTGTTGTAACGTCACAGTGACGTGTTGTAACGTCATAGTGGCGTGTTGTAACGTCACAGTGGCGTGTTGTAACGTCACAGTGGCGTGTTGTAACGTCACAGTGGCGTGTTGTAACGTCACAGTGGCGTGTTGTAACGTCACAGTGGCGTGTTGTAACGTCACAGTGGCGTGTTGTAACGTCACAGTGACGTGTTGTAACGACCCAGTGACATGTTGTAACGTCACAGTGGCGTGTTGTAACGTCACAGTGGCATGTTGTAATGTAACTGTGGCGTGTTGTAACGTCACAGTGACGTGTTGTAACGACACAGTGACGTGTTGTAACGTCACAGTGGCGTGTTGTAACGTCACAGTGGCGTGTTGTAACGTCACAGTGGCGTGTTGTAACGTCACAGTGGCGTGTTGTAACGTCACAGTGGCGTGTTGTAACGTCACAGTGGCGTGTTGTAACGTCACAGTGGCGTGTTGTAACGTCACATTGGCGTGTTGTAACGTCACAGTGGCGTGTTGTAACGTCACAGTGGCGTGTTGTAACGTCACAGTGGCGTGTTGTAACGTCACAGTGGCGTGTTGTACACTCACAGTGGCGTGTTGTAACGTCACAGTGGCGTGTTGTAACGTCACAGTGGCGTGTTGTAACGTCACATTGGCGTGTTGTAACGTCACAGTGGCGTGTTGTAACGTCACAGTGGCGTGTTGAAAGTCACAGTGGCGTGTTGTAACGTCACAGTGGCGTGTTGTAACGTCACAGTGGCGTGTTGTACCGCATCCGTTATCACAACACAGCGAGAGAGATCGCTTCGTTAGAATCGGCAACAAAACACCAACAACAAAAA